>APFE031434476.1:86441-112068 GCA_000404065.3 Pinus taeda
CATAAAAGGTAAAACTTCAACCTGAAAAGGGAAGTCTCAACCTGTGATGGTTTAAGGATGACCAACAACTCTGGTATGCTTAATGCAATTCCTGGAACTCTTCCAAAACTGGCAAGACGCTGGTGTCTTCTGCTAGAGGAAGTGTTCTCAATTTTGTTCCTTGAATTCTTCCAAAACTGGCAAGAAGTTGAAGTCTTCTGCTAGAGGAAGTGTCCCAGATTGCCAACTGAAGGCATGTTCACGGGCATCTTTGTCTTTGGCTACAACTCTGAAACTGGTGTGGCAAGCTGTGGCTCAAGCTCGCTTGATGTGACTCTGAAGCTTGTAGATGACCATCATTTCCCCCCCCTGTCAGATACAAGGTGAGATGATGGAAAAAACTCAGCTGCAAGACCGTTCAATACTCTGGAACAAGTTCTAACGTGTTTGGAATATCTTCTTGGCTGTTGATTCCCATTGCCAAGAAGTGATCCATCCAAGATGAATCTTTGTTCTTGTAGGACGTTTATTTCTGAAGCATCTATGTGAAGAATGACTAGTTTTATGACTATGCTTACATGGATGAAGATCAAAACAGTGATCTTTCATATGGCCAACTCGATCACAGTGTTGGCATTTCATGATTTTTTGTTATTGTTGTTGCTGTGGAAGAGGAGTAGATTCTGGAACAGCTGAAGCTAAACTGTCATGAGGAGCAGGTGAACTGTCATGAATTAATCCAGCACTCTGAAATTGAATGGGCTTAGCGTAGTCTGGAATATGAAAGGACAAGTCCTTGTCATATCCAAGACCAGTTTTGTGCTTGTTGTGGACAAGCTGTTCCCAAGGTCTGATGATGGGCTTGGGAAGTGCAGACTAAGTTTCTGCATCTGCATTTACAACTGCTACTTTATTTGAAAGAAGTGTAACATTATTGTCTTGCTGTTTATGGGAGTCTGTTTCAATCTTCTGAATAGAAACAAGTTCAGAATGATGACTCCACTTGTGTAATTCTTCATGTTGTAGCTTTGTCTCAAGCTGCAAAAACTCTATCTTTTCTTGTGCATTTTGTATACATTTTTGAATGTCAGCAATAATGTCTTTATTGATTATGATTGCACTGTCAGCAGTGGATACGATTAGAGTTCTCAATAACTCTAATATTCTTTCAAGCTTAGCCATTTTTCTTAGCAGTGGGCAAATAAAGAGTGTGAGCAATTATGCAATATCTTCTTCTACAAATAATATCAAGCCTTAATGGTAGGCTTTGGAGCAACCGCTAAGACCAACTTTCAACATATACCACTTAAAAATTTGGCTAAAAATAGTGAGCTTAAACTGTTGGAGAGAAACTCAAAAGGTAGATTCCCAATGCAAAATGGTACATGTAAAGACATAAATAAATACTACCTCAACCTGTTTAAAAATTGAATTCATGTCCTTTTCATGAGAACCTCAACGGAAGCTAATCCTTCCTTTCCCACAAGGCGCAACTGGTATTTTTAGTGCCTTGTTTTTTTTATAATTTCTGTCAATCTAGAACACTACCTTCTTGGAGCCAGATGCCATCGTTCAGGCATGGGCTTGCTGACAACTTCAATTTCCTGCACTTTATTTACATGAAGTAACCATAGTAGGCAAAATGCATTACTTACAAAGGAGCTGAAATATGAAGTGGATAAGGCTGAAGAAAGCAGTTATGGTTCAGGTCTTTGCTGTCTCCCAACAATCCTAGATTCTGATCAAATTGACTCATCTAGATTGGGCCATAGTGTCAATGGAGAATTGCAGTATGACAATTCACAGAGCAACGGTATTGACCACAAATTCCTTGAAAAAGAATTAATGATGCATCTAATATTGCAAAAGAGGACTCTCTTCCAAAAAGGGTGAAGAAGAAGAAACTTAAGACATAGATTTCAATCAGCAGTTAGACAGAGACTGAGCAGGTGCAAAACACTCAGCAGAAATAAGATGCTTATGGCAATCATAAAGTCTTAAAAATCCCATTCTATCGCTAACATAACACAGCTGGAAACAAACAAATAAATCGATAAAGTAAAGGCAGTTTTCAGCGGCGTACAAAGAGGCTTCTCAACCAATCCATCCATGGTGCCGCCTCATCTTCATGCCTCCCGTCTTTGTGTTTTTGTCCATTCTGGAACTCCCACTTCCACTTAGGTAAACTCCTTAGATTGTCTCCATCAACAAAGACCAACTTTGCATGACCTTTGCGATCTTCAAATAAAATACCAAACCTTGAAAGAAAAGATGATCACAATCCTTCCTTACGAAACCACTTGCCAACTGCATTCCTACCCACAAATACAGAAAATATTTTGCTGCACAAATCTACTTTCTCATTTTCACATCTAATTTATTTGTACTGAGCGAGATCTCCCATAAACACTGTGACCGTGAGGAACAGAAAAACTGACAGCAGAAAGGCTGTTGGCAGTGCAAGAAGTATTACTCCTACAGCAATGCCTGGCGTGGTACCACCTCTAATGATAAATGCAGATGCTTGACACATGCAAGGAAGTGTAAGGATGAGCAAGAAAAGCTCAAACCTTGGAATGGATAATGCTCCTCGTAGGGATGTTTTTGTTCGCCACTTCAGAAAGACAAGAATCAACATGTGCTGAACAATTAAGGCACCTCCAACAACACCAAGACAAAACATATTCATCCCAAAGTCTTGCCATCTTGTGTACATTTTTTCGGCACGTACAAGTTTTACTGCTGATAAATTTTCACTTTGATTCACAAAGTACTGAAGGTATTCACTCAATTCCAGAGCTGGACCATAGGTATGCTCTCTTTCCAGAAAGCCTTCACTAATACGTGAAAGCCTTCACCAATATGTTGCGGATGGAAACGGAAATGGTTTCCATATCCCCGACGGTGCGTGAATTTCATTTCGCCTCCATGATAATGATGGCATTCGGTCCCAGGGTGGCCGAACCTCCAACCTTTTCTTCCTCCTCTCAGGAAAATGGAATACCTCTCTCTTTCTGTCAGAGTTTCGAATGAAATCTGTGCACCTAATACCTTCTAGAGATTGCCCCCAAAAAGCTATTCTTCAAATGATCAGGTCGTCGGGGTTTCATTTCAAGCTCTCTACAAGAGCAGCATGGGCAGGTAACACCATTCAAATGCAAACCATTCAACGCACAGCATTCAAAAATCAAATGTTGTTTATGCCAAACATTATGCAAACAGCGTGCCACAACGTTCAAGTTTAATGGCGATTCAAACACATTCAGTAACGCAGGTGAGAATAATCAGGTGAATTGTCAGGCAGTAGAGGCGCAGGTGTAATGACGCTCTTTTTTTAAACATTTATAACAGTCAGAGAGCGATTATTGTATTCAGAAGAACAGGCAGGCAGAATTAATGGAGCGTTACAGGTAATGAAGACTAGGCCAGCACTATTCAAGGCAACTCAGACTAGTTGCTCAGGGAATAACAACATCTCATTTTTTTTTAACTAAAGGATAAACCCTGAGAAAGAAAACTACACAGGCCACACATCATGGCTCTGATACCATGTTAAACACACATGGACAGCAAAATAGATATGAAAGATAAAACATGCAATACAATGTTATTAACAAGAGATTTACATTTATAGTACATTATGTGACTCTTGGGTTTCACATCCCAAGGTCTCTTGGACTCCTTTTGTCCATTCGGCTTCCACACTAACCCATTTAGGATTAGGTGTCCAACAATGGAGGCACCACAAATTTTTCAAATGCCATATTATTAAGATTAATATGGGGGATTATTTATTATATCATCCCATCATTACAATCCAAATGGATTTTGTTTATGTTTTATTAGTGATCTGATGGTTACAATCATTACGAACAATAACCCTTAATTTTCAAGATATTTTTATGATTTCCTCATAAGGCAAGGAAATTGTGCTTATAGGTATCCAAAGGAAATCCTCTAAAGGGATAATCTCTAATAAAATGACAAATTTACTCACAAAGGGACACCATGGTATAATTACAAAATTTTCCTCACTATATGTTCAAACGTATACATCATATTCTCCAATGTATCTCCAAAAGGTTATCAATAATCATTCCAATGTATTTTCATAGGTTCCTAAGTTTCTTCCACCCACTCGACATCTTAACCATTATATTTGTTTGAAACCTAGAATTGTACCACATAAAAATTAGCTTTACAAGTATCGATAGTATAGAAGAGTGAGATTGAGCATATGATTTCAAGAAACTTAAGGGGCCAACATCATTCAACCTAACCAAAGTGCTTTCTTTCCATCAATTGTGATGGTTAAAAAAAACATGGTTCATGCTATATTTGTCTAAATTATATACAACTAAATAAAACAACCATCAAATATAAGTTTCCTATTCCTATTATTGATGAATTATTAGATAAATTGTATGGATAAATTGTATTTATTAAGTTGGATCTCAATTTAGGATATAAACAAATCAAAATGATGCAACAAGACATTTCCAAAACAACCTTCAAAACATGTTAAGGTCACTATGAGTTTTTGGTTATGTCATTTGGACTTACTAATGCACCTTCAACATTTTAAATCTTGATAAATTTCGTTTTAAAACCCTTCTTTAAAAAAATATTATTTTTTATATGACATACTAATATATAGTAAATATATGGAAGAGTATGTTCAACATGTTGATAGGGTCTTAAAACAATTGGAAGAGAAATAATTATATCTAAATCCTCCCGAATCTATCTTTAGGGTTCAATAAGTGGAATACTTGGGTCATATTAAATCTCATAAAGGTTTTAAAGTGGACCTTGAAAAAATTAGATCTATGATGGAATGACCAATACCAAAAACCTTGAAGAAACTTAGATTATTCTTAGGATTGATAGACTATTACTGCAAGTTTGTCAATAATTATGTTCAAGAAGCAACAATTCTAACAACATTATAAAAAAGGAAGAATTTTCTTCAACTCAGGAAGCAACAAAAGACTTTGAAAAACTTAAGGAGTCTATGTGTAAAACTCATGTCTTAGTCACACCTAACTTCAAAAAAACCCTTTTTAGTGAGTGTGGTGCCTCAATGTAGTTTTAATACAAGAAGGAAATCCCCTTGCCTCTAAAATCAACTAAGTTAAGGGAATGAACTAGTTCAAGCCCAATTTTGAAAACTAAATGTTGGGAAATCTACATATTGTTAAAAAATGACACCCTCACCTAATAGGAAGAAAACTCAAAGAAAAATATATCATGATAATTTGAAGTACTTCTGAGAGCAACAATTATATTTAGAAGAGAAAGAAAAATGGGTTACAAATATGTTACGATGTATCATTGAAATTATATATAAGAAAAAAAGAGATAATATGGTGGTATATAAACTTGTAACATCCTCGGCCACCTACCAGACAACGCTACCAAGATCACCCCACTCATAATTCTAGGAATTAACCTCAAAAGCGATACATGTAGTGAAAGATACATAAAACACAGTATACCCAAAATGCAGAAATGTAGCATCATCAAATATAATTCAAACTGTATAATAGCACAATGGAATAATAATAAAAGTAAATACATAAATAAAAATAATGAAGCACATAACTCAAATACTAGGATTTCCAATATAAATTCACTAATTACTAGCAATTAAGCATTTAATTTATAGCTATTGTTTCAAACATATATTCACAAATAGTTACAGTCTTACATATGAACATCATAGTTATATAAATCAATACAGTAATGAGAAGGAACACTTGTGTGTGTGTGTGTGTATATATATAAAGAATAAATTGGTTATGAGCTCTCCACGTTCCACCTAGCCATATTCCTTGTGGTTCATCACTCTTAACCATATGTTATGCCTGAGATAGGACTAACCCAAAAATAGCAACATATCCATGGTGAAGTCACTAACCCAATAGTCAAGGCTCCGACCACTGTACTCTGCTTCCTTGAACCTATGCCTAAGTGGCACACCCTTCTCTAGGCCCTACCATACCCTCTGCATTTCTCACATTCCATGGTTCCTTATAGCCATCCAGTAAATTATTAGCAACAAGGCTCCAAGAGCTCATGTTACTTCTAGGTACACTTACATCCCATAACTAGCTCAATTAATTACAAAACCCAAGGGGAAGACCCTTCTTTGGGACCCGTAAATCCCTCTGTGACTCCTACCTTCATGGGCTTACCAACTGGTCACCATCACTCCAATAAGTTCCATAGTCCAAGCATAAGTCTAATTGACTAAAAATCCCCAGTCAGTTCTAAAACCCTCAGATCAGGTTCATCGACTGGTTCCCAACCAGAATCACTAGACAACTAAAGCCATACAAAAAAATGTCTAAATAATTCTCTACATACTCCTCAATAATGATAATAATGAATCCCCATAGTCTAAATATGCATTCTTTAAATATGTTAAGACTTTTTTTTCCATGTGGCACTTACTAAAGGCTCATGGGCTGCAGTGCCCCCTTTTACCCAACACAAAACTAATCTACTCATTGCCTTTTCCATGGAGTTTCACTTCCCCCCATACTCTTTGATGTGGACTGGGCTCCACATCTAGTCGTTATTTTATTAATATAAAATTATGTACAATATTTACAATCTTGGACATCTGGCCACTTTACCAAAATACATATATGTCCCTGGGCAAGCTAGCCTAAAATTATATATGCGTACACATAGGCACACAGGCCTAAAAAAATGACTTCGACTCACCAACCTAATCATTATGTACATCTGGCTGACTAGCCTAATATCAAATTATATATATTTACATCATAGATCAGAAGGGGTATTACATCCCCCCACCTTTATTTTATGCATTGTCCTTAATGAAACATATACATATATACATCAGTCAAAACTATGAGGGTACTCCTCCTTCATTACATATTCCTTCTCCAATGTAGCCTCAAAAGGAATGATCAGGGTCCATTATACCTTTACCATGCTAATAGTTTGATTCTGAAGCACTGTGACCATCATGTCTAAAATCTATACTGGCTAGACCTCAAAATTGTCTTTTAGTTCCACCTAAATCATATGCCAATAAACCAGATGATCAATACTAGGAATATAATTTTTAAGTATATATAGATGGAATACATTATGAACATGCATGGATGAAAGTAATGAAAGTTTATAGGCAACTGCCCCAATCCTCTTAAGAACCTAAAATGGTCCTTAATAATGTGTCACCAATTTGGCACAACTACCCAAATTCACTGAGCTCTTCTGCTATCTAAATTTTAAAAACACATGATACCCAATTTTAAATTATTGATGAATCTCACACTTATAAATAACTCTTCTTCCTATTTTGGGTAGGTTTCAATTTTTGCAACTTGCTCTTCCATATCACTAAGCAATTTTGAACCAACCATGATTATGTCTACCAGATTTCTCCAACTCATAGGAGTATGGCACTTCCTTCCATACAATGCTTCAAATGGACTCATATTTAATTAATCCTAATAACCATTATTATATGAAAAATTCACCAAATAAATATAATCCTCCCATCTGGATTCTTTATCCATAACATACATTCATACCATGTCCTCAATTACTTGATTAACCCACTCAGTCTATCCATCATACTTTGGGTGGTACGTTGTACTAAAATTCAATTTCATGCTTAACCCTTAAAAAAAACATATAGAAATTAGATGTGGACTTCGTATCTCTATCTCAAATAGTTATCCTAGGCACACCATGTAGCCTAGCAACTTCCCTCATAAAAGTATGAGCTATGTTAACTTCTTTATACATTGATTTTACCAAAAAAAAATGAGATACTTTGGTAAGCTTATCAACCATCACAATAACCACATCATGTCATTTTGTTGCCTTTGGAAATAGTAATAAAATTCATCAACACCACATCCCACTTCTACTTCAGGATGGGTATAGGTTGTAGCCTGCCCATTGGGTGCCTGTGTTCATCCCTAATTTGCTGACACTCTAAACACCTTGCTATGAAATTCACCACATCCTTCTTTAACTTGGGACAAAAATAATTTCTTTTAACTACTGTAATATTTTTTTAATAACTCAAGTGACCTACATAAGTAACCCTATGCCTCTCCTCCAAAATATATTCCCTCACCTCCTACACATCTGCCACATATATGACTTCGATAAAGAAGGATCTCATTTTCTCCAATTACATAATCCACATATTTGGGTTTCTTTCCCTCCTGATATAAGTTATTCTTGATATCCAAGTATTGTCAATCCAAATTCCCAACTTCAAATGTTCTTCTCATTATAGCAGTCTTACACACTCTTAATGTTGAAGAATGCATTAAGTGCACTCTCTAGTTGAGTGCATCTCCTACTCTATTCTCCTTTCCTTTGATATACTTGATCTCAAAATCAACTAACAATTCTAACCACTTGATTTGTCGAGCATGCAAATTTAGATACTCAAAAAAATTCTACAATCCATAGTGATCAATTTGCAACTCAAATTTTCACCCTGTGAGGTAATGTATCCACATATTAAGAGCATGAATTATAGCCACCAATTTTAAATCATGTGCACCATAATTCTTTTCATGTTACTTCAACTTCCAAGACTCATAACGGACCACGTGCCCATTATACATAAGTACTCACCCAAACCTTCATTACATGCATTAGTGAATACATAAAATCTTCATTTGGGTCCACACTATTTAATACTAGAGCACTTGATAATAAAGCCTTTAAGTCTTGAAAGGATCCCTTGCACTCAAAGGTCCAGTTGAATTTAACACCTTTCCTCTAGACTAACAAAGTGAAATGGTGATTAATCATAGAGAATCCTTCAATGAATCCTATGTAATAACCAACTAAGCCCATGAAAGATCTAAATTCCAAAACATTCTTTGGTGCCAACCATTCCTTAATGGCCCTAATCATTTCGAGGTCCACAACTATCCCATCCTCTAAAATAATGTGGCCCAAGTAATGGATATTCTTTTGGTAGAAATAACATTTACTGATTTTGTATATAATTGATGCTCCTTGAGCACTTGAAAAACTAAACTTAGATGTTTCTCATTCACCTCCTCTAACTTAGAATACAATGAAATATCATCCAAAAAAATAATGAGCTTATCTAAATATTCTCTGAAGACATCATTTGTTAAGCACATAAAACCACCTGGTGCATTGGTTAATTTGAAAGGTATCACCATGAACGCATTATGTCCATAACAAGTTTCGAAATTTTTCTTACTGATATCTTCTTCCTTAATATGTAACTGATGATATCTTGACCTAAATTCAATCTTGGAAAACACTTTAGATCTCGGTAGCTGATCGAATAAATAAATTATTCTTAGAAATGGTTATTTATTCTTGATAGTCATTTTGTTAAGCTACCAAAAATCCACACATAACCACAATGTTCCATTTTTTCTTAACAAAAAATACTAGAGTACCTCATGTTGATACACCTAGTCATATGTACCCCTTCTTCAATAACTCTTCTAACTCCATTTGCAATTCTCTGAGCTCCAAAGTTCTCATCTAATACGATGCTTTAGATACTAGAGAAACTCCAGGCACCATATTGATGGAGAAATATATATCCCTCTTCATAGGTTATCCTAGGATCTCTACAAACACATCAGCGTACTCTTGCAGTATCGAATACTCCCCCAAATTACTGTTTTGATCCTTATTGGGTTCCCCCATATGAACTACCAAAATATGGAAACATTTCTTAAAATTATTCCTTAGTTGCACGGTTGATATCTCTATAATAGTTGTTGGTCCTAGGAACTCCTTGAACATGCCTCTATTGACCCTCATCATCAATACAGGAAAACGACTTGCTATAGTAGTCCAGAACCACATGGTGCCTCTCTATCTAATCCATGTCAATCAAATAATCATAAGATCCTATTGAGGTTAGCAACCTTGGTATCCAACCCATTCATATCAAATAAACATTAATTCACCAATTATGTAACTTCCCGTTTTACCCTATTGGCTAATTGAACCAACCATGCATTAAGGTACTTATATTTCTTCAAATTATTTTTTTCTACCAATTTTGGATCAATGTAACTATGACTAGCTCCTTAGTCAATTAAAATAGTAATAGGTGGGTTATCTAACTTACCTTCAACTTCAATCATGTGTGCTTAGTGCTCAACTTGATTTTTGTCTACCACAACATAAATTGTGGGCATACTTTGGCCCACATCCCCAATTGTATCAATTTCTTGTACGTTATAAACCTGTTTTCCACTACATTGTAGTGAGAGAAACCCAAGTTCAACTTCCCTCGGTTGTTGGCTAGAATGCATCTCCTTTCACCTTTTCTTTTATTTATGTGATATTTATCCCATGTTGAAATGGTGAAATTATGTAATTGAGTAATTTCTCATAATTAGTTTTCCAAAATATTATAATTTTGAGATAATAATTATTTCATAATTGAGATAATTGAGAAAAAGCTCATAATTGTGAAAAACATTTCTAGAGTTTTCCATTCCCAAGGAAATCAACTTAACCCACTTGTGTATGAGTTGGCTAGGGGTCCATTATTCTAGAAGTTTCCTAACTTCTCAAGCCCCTAGGTGTCTAGATACATTCTCCAAAAGTATACAATGAGCCTATATAATCTCACTAAGAGGAAAGGGGGTTAGATCAAGTATCCAGACTATAGCATGAGAGCTCTGTTGTATTGGGAGAGGAGACCATGCTACAAGCTTGAGGAGAGGATCCCATTTGCTAGAAGGTATACATTTGTTATAATTTATTTTTGTATTAATAGATACATTTTCATTTTCTATATCCATGTTTTGAATATGTTTCATGCTTGTATATGTTGGTTTTAAGCCAACAAGCCCTCTACGGAAAGGCCATTATTTTCTTGTTTGCTGGTGTTGTGTGTAGGGTCTTATTTTATTGCAGGTAGAATGAGATCTTTAAGTGTAAGTGTGATTCATTTGCATTAGACCCAAGAGAATTCACTAATCTATGAGGATACTAGGTTATAGCTTGTGACGTCCATATTATCGTGTGCAAGTGTTGAATGAATTTGTTTGTATAGAAAAGGATTGGGGTTTGACTCTTTGATATTTTTCATGATCACACAGAAATATAGGTAGATCACTCTCTGATCTATTGGGTTAGAAATAATCATATTTATTTAGAGAAAGTTTCTCAAAATAGAACTAGTGCTTTCAATGAGATTTTCTCTTTTTCCCTCTTTGTTTTTATGTTGCTTCTCGTTTGCTTTTGATTTGGTTTTTTTGGTCTTCCATTGAGTTCTATGTGCATGTTTGGAATGATTTGAATCTCCCTTAGTTCTATTCTCTTCAGATCTGAAGATATTTTAAGTCCATTTATTGTTCTTCCATCGAGTTCTCTCCGAATGTATGGAATGATTTGAATCTCCCTTAGTTATTCTCTTGAAATCTAAAGAGATTTTATGTCCGAATTTTTGTTTTTGTTTTTTATCCAAGAGAATAACAGATTGTGCATTTAAAATCAAATTATGGAATTTTCTATATAGAATTTGATTGAATTGGCCAAATATCTTGATTCCTCTTGAAATTTTGTCCAAAAAAAATATCACTAAAAATAGACTATGTAGGAGGATTTTATGGCTGATTGAAATTAGTTTTTGAATTTTCCTCCTCGACCACACCCATTGGTTGTAACACAGAGTGGTTGGAGATTTATAACCTCACACTTTCCATTCTCTCCATGCATATGTGCCTCATCTAAACTTATCTTCTCCATGTGGTTGGTCATGTACGAAAGAAAGCCTAAAGAGATCCTACAAAAGCTCTCTTTCTCAAATCTGATTTGTTTTTTAACCTATGTCAGGAGTCCAAATCTGTCATAGATTTTATTCTTGTTGGATTCTTGAATTGGATTTGGGTGTTCATCTTTGAAAGGGTTTCTTCATTCATCAATTGATTTTAATTCATTCTCTTCTCTGTGGTGTGAGTTTGGTTTCTTATATTTGTTTTCACTACTATTGTTAAGCGTTGAACATTTTTTATTTGAATCCACTCTTCTTGGCTTGTTTTGAGTCCTTCTTTTCTTGTATCTTTCAAGTTTTTCTTGAGGATTTTGAGTGCCTTGGTTGAAGATATTGAATTCATTTTGGGATCTCATATTTCATATTTGTGTGGTTGATTTTTTGAATGCATGGATTTGTTTTTCATGTCAGTTTTGCAACCTTTTACCTTTGTTTGGCTTTCATCACTTTTACTTGAGCGATTTCTCTTTTTTTTCTTTCTTGTTTGTGAGTGGTGGTGTTTTCTCTTTGGTTGTGCAGTTTTCATCTAAAAAAATTTATTTGGCTGTGTTTTGTCTATTTTTTATCACCCCCTTTAATATTATTTAGGCCTTCCTGCCACTAGGGTTCGATTTTGACCTTTGTAGAACATTGGATCCTATTGAGACATTGTGCTATAGCCCTAGCTTATTGACAGTGCCTTTCTTTTGTTACTTTTGGATTTATTGTTGATTTCTTAAGAATGCTTGTTTGGGTTTGGCTTCCTAGCTTTGATGTTTTTGAAGTGATTTGCATTCTATCTTAGGGAATATTTTGGCCTCTTTTCATTTTTCCTCTTTGGTTTGTGTTTTGGGTCACAATTCTTATAAATTTTTGGATTTGCATTTGGTAACTAGTGAGAGGTGCATTTGGGTAGGAATTTGTGTATTTGAAGTGGAAAGACTCTTACCCTCCTGTAGCTAGCATTCATCCAATTGAAAAGAATAATTTTTAGATTGTTGCATTAGCGTTACTAACAAGGGTCTATCACACCATCTAAGTTTCACGATCTATCCCAATTGTGTAAACAAGAACCATTTAGAACCAGCATGATAATATAATAAACTAGACTTGTATTTTTATTTTTATTGGTAGTACACCAACATTAGATTAGGCTAGGGTCTTAGAGATAGGTGTGTGAGTCAACTACTCCAAGATTACAAAACCAAATTGGCATCCTAAGTTAAGGAGTGAAAAAAACCTTCATCATCACAGGGAAAAACTAGAGCACAACAAAAACCCTTTAGAAGGGGTTAGGATACATCACAATGTCAGTGGTTCTCCTCGAGATCAGCCACCTCATGGCAGGGAATCCCATGTTGTGGCTAACTACCAGAAGCTCAAGATTCGTGCACCCCTGTGGGATGGAGGTACCGTGGTGGCCATTCCTAGGAAAACTACCCTATAGGTGGTGGTTTTTGGAGGAAACCATACCTCTTCCTTACCATCCTCTAGACAACTCTTCTTGTGGAATTAGGATACTACAAGTAAGAAGTCTCTTGGAAGGCCATCTAAAACATAGTACCAGGATATTTTTTCTTGAGTGACTTCCTATTAGGATGTTTCTAGTGTAGGATGTTTGGTCTGATTCCAATAGCTTGGCCTTAGGGTTGTTTGTACCAATTTAATTTGGTTAATTTACATCTATTCACTCTAGTTGAACCAAGTCTCCATCAGACATGTCATATTCACAATTTTCCTACTAAATGAGGTAGACTTGTCACTCCCGCTCATTAAGGGCATGTTGGTGCTTAAGACCTAGACCAACCCATAGTTGTGGAATCTATACCTAGATCCTCTAGTAGTGCTTTTATTTCTATTGAAGCTTTGGCAGATGACTCAACTTCTCCTTCTAATCCACCATTGCCCAATCCTTTGGGATTAGATTTATTGCATTTGAACCCAGATGATTCAACACATGCTTACACATACGTGCCTTTATCTATATTACCTATGGAGGAGGTTATTTCCTAGTTACCTGCTACATCTGCAGTTTTTGCTGCCATGACATTGTTTTCACCGTTGAGTGTGGTAGGACCTACACCTTTGTCTATACATCTCACATCTACTTGGGACATTACACCACTCTCCTCTATTGTTCATATGAATTTCCCTAGTGTTCCTATGTCTACTCCTTCATCCGCGTAGACTACGGTTGTTAATCCTAGTCAACCGGTAGGGTCAGAAATATTTACTCCTATTTTTTCCCAACCTATGGTTTGTGTTCCTCAAATAATCATGGTCACTTTGGAAATGTGTGGCGAGAATAATATGTTTCTCTTATCCATTCTGGGGGTAATGTTACTTCTAATATGTCTCAAACCTAGTATAGTTCATTGTTTGGAGGAACACCAACCTCTTGTACCTTTCCTAGTGTAGCTAGTTTACTTAGGGGTTGTTAGCACCATCACACCTATGAGCCATCCTCCTTATGTTGGTGCTACTTCTCAAGTTGGCACACATGTCCCTATCAAGTACAACCCTGTTAGAAGTCATGCTCTCAAGGATCCTATGCTCTTTGGTGGAATTTACCCTAGGGGAAAACTCTTTTCACCAATCATGCTAGCCCACATGCTTTATATGCTAGGAAGAATCCTTAAAAAATTCAACAACCTTTACATCATAATCCTTATATGGGGGGACCTCACAGTTGTTCCAGCAGCTCTTTTACCTATGACCCGTTGTGCCAGCTCCATAATCCATTTTTATCTTCACTTGATCTATTGGATCTAACAAAGCTGAAAAATGACCCAGTATGACATGATCCTTAGTGGCCACCTATGCCTATAAAGTTACTGTTCTATATCCTGAAGTTTGAAGGAAAGCTTGGAGAGAATTCATCCACCCATATTACCACTTACCATGTGTGGTGCTCTTTAAATTGTTTAGTGGATTATTTGATCAAATTATGCTTGTTCCAATGTACATTAACTGCGGATGATGTCAAATGTTACATTGAATTGGACACTGCATTATACAAGGATTTTTCATCCTTGATCCAAACTTTCTTGACCCATTTCCATTTACCTACCAGTTATGACATCGATTTCGACCTTTTTTTTAACTTTAAACAAGACGACGCCACCTTAAATTCTGATCATATCCATGAGTGGCAACATCACAAGACGTTAGTTAGAACCAAACTTCATGATGAGATATTACATAAAAGGTTTATTTGATTGTTATGATCTTAAATTTATAATATGTATCTATGTTTAGATTATTTACTAAGGAACAGGCCATCTTAGCTACCCAAGAAGTGGACTTGTTCTATTCCCAGTCAAGAACACTTTATGAAGTACTCTTGAATCCTCCATGGCCTTCCATTAACCCACCTAACTCTACTCCTAGCCCACATGCTGATGTGTGATTGGGTTTATTTCTAATTCCATGAGCCAACTTTCTTCCCAACTTGGGAACCTAATCATTACATTGCAAACCCCAGCAAGTGCGTTTGGATTTACGAAATCACATTCTTCTGAGTAGTTTATCGATGTTCTTATTATAAATTCGACAACACCAAAGAACAATCAGGAACCTGGTGGTATTAATAATAATAATAATAAAAAAAAAGAATAAAATTGATCAGGACACTCAATCAAACCCACCAAATTAGGGAAGGGGCACATTTGAGTGTCGTCATAAGATTAAGTTCCCTTGTACAAATTTTCAAGGCAAGCATTTGACTAATAAATTCTCTCAGATGGATGAAGTTCATAGGCTTCTTAAACCACCACCTACTACCCAACAACTTATTGTTTTAACCCATCCATTTCCTACACAACCTTAACAACAAATGATTGCACAACCTCCTCAACCGCCGCAAGGGGGAAATGAGTGGTTGTTTTTCAATCCTAAAAATATTTCGTTCTTCTTTATGTGCCAAGATAACATGAAGATGACTATGCAAGATAAATCCTATGATGTTCCTGACTCGAGTTCTTCCTCTAAGGACTTGACCACTCCACCTCCTTCCAGTGGGCCTCTGACATTACATAAGCTTGTGGAACTTATTTATCACCCACCTAAGGGTATCGTTTGTCATAAAATGCACAACCCATTTGTGTGGCATTCACAACATTACAATATTGATGAGGACTTAGCTCAAGCTCCCTGTGCCATGCTTGCCTTGGAGGTTTTGCAAAGTTGTCCTTAGCAACACAAGGCCTTGTTGTCTATTATTGGTGGAGGGGACCCCTCAGACTCTGACCTTACCACATTTAATGTTGACAAGGTCATCGTTCAACCTTCCCACCAAATCGCCTTTCATATTACTTTGTGTATCTTTCACAGGAATATTCATCGCACTTTGGTAAATGAAAGCTCTTCCACTTGTGTCATATTAGCATCCTTCTAGAAATCTATCAGCTCTCCAACACTCACTAAGTCCACTACCACTCTACATAAATTTCATGGACATAATTTTGTACCTAAGGGGGTTCTTCCCCCGATTTTCATTGATTTAGGAGGTAAGAACATTTATGTTGGTGTTGAATTTATCGACGCTACTTTAGATTATAACTTGCTCCTTTTTCATAGCTAGTTATATTCCATGACCACAATTGTCTCATATGTATTTCATGTACTTTACTTTCCTCATGAAGGAAATATGCTTAGCATTGACTAGCTTGATTATTGCATGCCCTGGACCTAACTTTCCACTATGGGGACCTCATTTCCACTTGTGGGGGATAACCTTGGTTAGTATCAGAGTGTTGGTGGATTTTTTTTTTTAAATCTCATCTCTTATCAGGGTATTTCCTCAATTACCCCTACCCAAAACTCCTTATACATCTTCTAAATCTCTTATTCATATGATCTCTTCTGACACCTATGGATCCCATAGACCTCCTTATCCTTGGGTAGTGTCACCTGCTCCTATGGAATTTTATCAAGCTAGTCAAAATCCTTTGCCACCTGTTATGGAAGAGATTTCCCCTCCAGCAGTCCCATCAATCCATCCTAATGTTGGTAAGAAACTCCATCATAATATGCAATATTCCTAGGTTACTTTGCCCACATGGGATGTCACTCTACATGTTCCACATGTCTCCCTTGATGACCAACCTACTTGGAAAGTCATCTTGGAGGTCATGGATTCACCTATTGATCATCATAGGGAGATTATACCTCTTCACGCCTCTAGTCTTCTTGAATTAGAAAAAGTATAGATTGGAAACCAAAATCTTGAATCGACCCAAGGGGCATCTCCTCGGCCCTCCTTGGAAGTGCTACCCTTGGACCGAGTCAAGTCTTAGGTTTCTAATGTTGAAATTTCTAATGTATTTTCCAACTCCTTTCCACCTATTGATGAGTTTCATGTACCACTTTTATGTTTTGATCCTCCCCTCTATCCTCAGATTAATTTTGAGAGCATGACTATGTTAGAATGTCACTAGCATGGTTAAATTTTCCATATTTGGAAGGTTTACTTCCTTTAGCATGGACCCACATTGGTGTGTCATATGTTACCTTGACTCCCCCATGAGTTCATGTACGGAAATCCTTGGCCTGTGCCTAATAGTGGGCATACTTTGACGTGATATATTAACTAAGTTGTGCTTGTACATATGTGAAGTAGTGTTTTTGTAGAAATGGGGTACCAAAAGTCACCTCCTTAGAAGTTGGTTATTCCCTACAAATAAATACAGAAAATTTGGTTATTGTTAGTGGACAAGCATGAAGAACCAAAGCATTGCAAATGGTGAAAACAATGCATATACAAACATAAACTAAAATAAAGAGATAAACACATAAATAATGCTTAATGAAGCAAAAAAGTCAACAAAATTATGGAAAATGGCTCCCTTTATTAACTGCTAGTGGTAGAAGATGAATACTAAACACTTGAAGAGAATTCTTTGAGCTATGGTGCTCAAACATCCTCAACAAGGAGGTTTCTTTCCTCAATCTCTTTTCAAGCTTCTCCTCTCTATCAAAGAAGTATGAATACTCTTCCAATGGTTTACTCTTCTTACACTAGAATGATGGATTGCTGAGAAGAAATTTATCCAACATACTAATTCTCTACTTCTTCTGCTTCAATAATGAAATGCAGGATTGCTTTGATCAAAAAATTTCCGACATAACATTTTCTTCCCTTTGGTTCTCCAATGGTGATCTAAAATGGGGCACTATAGGCTTCCTTTCAATCAACAAGAACCTCTCCCACTCCAAAGCTTATATATATTCCAAGATCTATTCTTATGATTGATAATTTGTGGAAATAAGCACTTGAAATAGGTGTATGCTTGTGTTTTCCTTTAACTATTTAATTGCCTTAAATTTATTTTCTTATGCTGAAATAAAACTCATAATAGTAAACAATGGAGCAAATAAGCATCATACACATAATAGCAAGATGTAGCAAATAAGAAAACCAAATAGATAGCAAGTTTAATATGGCGTTCACCCTGATATCTTAGGCTACATCTCCTTGAGCTCTAATCAACTTGAATAGCCTCTTTGGGATTATGGTAAACTTCTTTTACAAGTTCCACACTCAACTCCATTAGTTTACAACTAAACCTATGGGTTTAGAATACCATCTTATCCTACTGGTTGTCCATACTCTGTAGACAGATCTAGGCTTCTCTAGACTTCATTCCTTCAATCAACGCTCCAAGCTATCTTGAGCTCTTAGCTTGCACCAACTCCCTCAGAATTCTTTTACTGTCTTTGGAATTCCTTCTTCTATCTTCAGCACACTTTGGACATCAACAATAGCTTGATCATTTGATCTCTTTGCTGTTCTGCAACTTCATTATAGCCCATGGCTCTTAGAAGTATGTTTTGAGCTCTTTGGCTCTAAAGCTCTACCTCCAACCTTTGGTGGCTATGCCTCTATCAAGCCTCCAACCTCTAGTGGCTCTTTCACTATCCTCCCAACCTCTGGTGGCACTCTGTGAATCTACGGCTCTCTGGCCTTCTACGCTCTACAACTTTGTTGTGCTCAGCTCTCTGGGAAATAACCCCTTTGCCATCACCCCAACCTCTAGTGGCTTCTCTGGATTTCTCTGGAACTGCGACTCTATGACTCTATCAGCTCTCTGCTCTATGGCCCTTTTGCGCAGCTGTGAGCTCCCTGAACGGAGACTAACTTCTACGCTTGGCTCTCTGGCCTTTGAGGAATCCTCTGACTCTATGGCTTCCATGTGTTCCTCTATCCCCAATCATGAGGAATCATTCCTTTCCATCTCTGTGGCTCTCTGTGTTTTCCATAACACATTCTTGTTCCACAATGCCCCCTAATAGCATGACACAAAATGATTTAAGAATAGGAGTAGTTTTCAATTGAAAAGGAACCGATGGCCTTTATTTTTCCTTAATCCCGGAAATAGCAATATAACGTAAAATACAGGCAAAAATCGCAAAAACACATTACGAGCCTTTAAGCTAGAACTAAAATAATATCAAGCCAGCTCTATAAACCTTTAGGGTCCATGCTTTTATCACATAACACAATTGCATTGTGTAAGGTCCAAAAACCCAAATACATGGAAATACATTGAAAATACGAAAATCTAGATTTCAAAATTTATGCAATCGCATTCATAATCTCATTGAGTCCGTGCCTCTGATTGCATATCACAATCGCATGTCATGTATGTCAATGACCCTTTGTATTGTGCGATCTGATCGCCAATCGCCGATCTCATCTGCGTATCGCTATTGCTTTATCAGCATATCGCAATCATTGTGTTCATTGCACACTGTCACTTGACCCTCCGAAATGTGATTAGCAATTAATTCTCGACTGTTGATTTTCTCCTCGATCTAAAGGTCGATATTCCATCACAATCGCTCTGTCCAAGGCTCCGATATCACGTGAAGGCCTACCTCTGATGCGATATATCGGAGGTTGCAATTAGGGAGTCCTTCCATCTCCACTTAAGTCCTCCCTTTAACCTCTTCCGATGTGATTTCCCTTGAAGAGCCTTTTAGTTCATTTTTATAAGAAATTGCCTCCTTTTCTAAGGATAATGGGAAATCTTCTTTTTACAATAACTCCTTCATCTAGAGTCCGTTTTGGTCCATTCAAATTGCATTAGATTCAGATTGAAGAGATCTATGCAATGAGAGTTCCAAGAGCATCCTTTGACTTTTATTTTCCTCTGTGAGGAATATTTTTAGACTTAGAAGTCTATTCTAGATCCATTTTGGATCACATCTTCCCACTAAAAAGCTTTTGGACTCCAAAATACTGAGAGTATGTCACCCTCTTCTTTCAGCCTCCATACACTTGCCTTGCATAGTGCCTCTGAACCAAAGCCTTTGAACACTTTCCTTCCTGGATATGTTGGTCCTCCTGGGAAGAATTGTCTTCCTCCTTGACTTCATGCAGAACTCCTACTGACAAGGTCATAGAAGGTAGTTTGAACTTCTCTACCTTGATCATTGATCCAAGGTGGCTCAAACCAATGTGAAGTTACATCTGCTTCACAAAATTTTCATTTGTACCTGTTTGACATACTATTAACAACAACAGAAATATAGACAACAATTGAATGGCCTAAACTCTTGCTTCATCAAAAGAAACATATTTCACATCTTGTGAACATCTCCATGTCTTTGCATCTGCATACAAATGATTGACTAGATAACAAGCCAACAAAACATGCCTTTAAAACAATTGACCCTTCAAGTCAAGCATGTAGAAAAAGAACTTTAGGATTCTTTTTCAAAGATGAAACACTTCATCATTATCTCCGTCTTGGAGACCAAATCAACTTTTCTCAAGTCAATATTAACATTACATGCATGCTTAAAAACAAAGCAATCAACCCTTCAAGTTAATTACACACACGTGTTCAAATGCAAGGAAATCATCAACATCCCTATGTTCATGAATATCATGTTTATGCATGAATTTCATCCTTCAACTTCCACTTAAGTAAACTATACTTTTGAAGCTAAAATGAATATAACATTGCAACAATAAAGTGAGTTTCCTACTCAAGTTTTCCATTCACCTTCTTGGTATAATCCTGCAACTTGCATCTCATTAACAAAGAAATGAAAATAGATGTGATACATTTCTGTTCGCATCAAAAGATATGCAACTTTAATTGGATAAGAATTCTAACCATTTCTTACCAATCCATTTCAAAGGTCCTTCCTTTGTCTTCACATCAATAGCAACATGTGAATCATCTTGAAACACATCATTTATGGAATCTTTCTTTCCATTCCTGCCATTCTCTCTTTCCACCTTCTTCAAGTTTTGTGGAAGCATTGTTGGATTCAGAGTCCAACATTTTGCAGAAAAAAGTCCTTGCTTATGGCAGTAAGTGAAACACATGTGCATCTTCTTGACAACATGATTTGCCTTGTCCATTTGACCTTTGGCTCTTTGCTTCTTTTCCTTCAAAAGTTTCTTGTATGTGGCCATTCTCTTCCAACATCTAGAAACATTATGGTTATTCAAACCACAAAAGGAATATGCAATTATTTTCCCATACTTATATGGAAATTTCCCATGCTACAAAAAATCAAAAGGAATATGATTAGAACCAAATTTATACCTTTCTTTTCCACCTTTATTACCTTCATGAGGAGGTGAATTGAATGAAGAAGTAGTTCCCTTTGGAACATCATCAACCTCTTCAATGGTTTCAAAGTTTCCACAACTCTCTGGTTCAAGTGTATGCTTATGAGCACCTTCTTCCTGAAAATGATGTTTCAAGCTATTGCATTCCCCATGAATACAATCTTTACACTTCTGGGGTAGAAGACCTTACATGAAACTCCTTCTAGGAACTGTTTCAATTGCCTTCCTAGCTACTTGGGAACTTTCTCCATAAGATTGTCCATAGCCAAGACCCAAATACTTAGGCCTTTCCTCAACCATTATTGGCTCAACAATACCTTGTGCATGTTAGCCCAAGCCTTTTCCTTCATAGCTCATCTTGGACATTAACTTGGACCCTATGCCTCTGGTATGTTTTTCAAAAGAACCAACATAAACATTCTTAGAAGAATTTGAAGACAAAAAAGAATTATTTACCTCTTCTTCAAGCTGATACTTGACTAAGGATTCTTTGGCAACAAGGAGTGTGTCCCCAACTCATGCATCCTTTTGAGGTTCATATTTCCAACATGAAGTTGCCTCTCCATTTCTTGCAATTTGTCAAAAATCAACTGCTTCTCTTCCTTCATGGAATTCAACTACTCTTTAAGTATGATGCTTTTGCTTCCATCCTCATACATTTCTCTCACCATATCCATCATGGTGAATAAGTCTTGCTTCTTGTCTTCATCAAAGAATCTTGTGAAGAAAGAAGAATTTGAGGACTCACTTGTAGAAGTTGTCATTATCAGAATGAACAAAATAATTTCAAACAAGATTAACAAAGAGCTTATTCAAGCAACCTTTTGCAACAAATGTCTTGTGCTTCAAGGATTTATTTGACGTCCTTTGGGATAAGAAGAATGCCTTTAGCCCTTCTTCCTTCTTGTCCTCTCCTGGACTTAGCTATCAATAGCTTTCCCTTCACCTCTGCAAATGTCAATTTACAAACAATCAAACAGACTGAATTTGATTATTTGAACACCTTTCAAGTCAAACATGCAATATATTTCTTTGTTAATCAAACATCCTGCTTTGATCAATAAAGAATCATGATACCACCTGCTCTAATATAACTTGCTCTGATATAACCTGGGACCTGTGGGTTATGGGCCCACCATGCTTCCACACTCAACTCCATAGGTTTACAACTGAACTTGTGGGTTTAGAATACCATCTTATCCTGATGGCTATCCATACTCTGCAAACCGATCTAGGCTTCTCTGGACTTCATTACTTCAATCAACGCTCTGGGCTATCTTGAGCTCCTGGCTTGCACCAACTCCCTCAAAATTCTTTTACTATCTCTGGAATTCCTTCTTCTGTCTTCAGCACACTTTGGACATCAGCAATAGCTTGATCATTTGATCTCTTTGTTGTTCTGCAACTTCATTATAGCCCATGGCTCTTAGAAGTTTTTTTTGAGCTCTTTGGCTCTAAGGCTCTGCTTCCAACCTCTGGTGGCTCTTTTGTTGTCCTTCCAACCTCTTGTGGCACTTTGCCAATCTATGGTTCTCTGGCATTTTGCGCTCTGCAACTCTGTTGCGCTCAGCTCTCTGGGAAATCACCCCTTTGCCATCGCTGTAACCTCTGGTGGCTTCTCTGGCTTTCTCTAGAACTGTGGCTTTATGGCTCTATGGCCCTCGGCTCTATCATCTCTCTGCTTTGTGGCCCTTTTGCCCAGCTATGAGCTCCCTGAATGGAGACTAACTTCTTCACTTGGCTCTCTGGCCTTTGAGGAAGCCTCCAACTCTATGGTTTCCATCCATTCCTCTGTCCCCAATCATGAGTAATCATTTCTTTCCATATCTATGGCTCTTTGCATTTTCCATAGAGCATTCTTGTTCCACAATGCCCCTTGAAAGCATGGCATAAAACGCTTTAAGAATAAGAGTGTTAAGGGATAAATTCCCCTAGGATCTTGGGTTGATACCCTAGCAGATCGGAGGTTATCTATACAGAGAAACACACATTCCACACAGCCATGATGCTCATATAAACAAACTCTATGATGAGAGGCACACCTGGGGGGTCCTGCGTTTGAGAAGCTCCAGCCAGGGTCCAAACCCTCTTGGAGTTCCTTTTGCTTCTTCAACCTGCAAAACAATCAATTCAAGAAAGTACAGCAGTATATGGACTAAACATCATAAATAAATCATCTTAATAGTATATTGAAAGGTAGTTAGTTATGCAATTAGAACAACCATTCATATATGAATCATAACATCGATATCATAAACATGAAGAAGATTTATATAAGGAATAAGGACAATTGTTTCTTTTATTATAGATAACTAAAGTACAAAAAGGAATAATTTCACCTGAGTCATCCTTTCGCAGGCTCCAAGGGAAACCGTCCTCCAGATTTTTCCATTCTCAAGCCTTTAACAAACTCCTTCCATGACTTACTCCATGATATCTCAAGTAGTAGGAAGAAATCATCACACAAGGAAACAAGGGTTTCCTGTAAATGGGGGAAGTGCGGGAGGCACAAGGATCTTCAGACTTGGTCAGGGAAAATCTCAGCAGAGTGATCTTTCTCTCTCTTCTCTCCTCCCTTAGGCCTTCCCATTGAAGCCTTTTTATACTTCTCCCAAAGTAGTTTTTTAGATGGGAATTCGTTGGGAACAGTTGGGCCATCGGCACTAATAGGTAATCAATAGGTGAAACCCATGATATCCTCCTGAAATTAAGGAGATTTAATTTTTTTTAAGTGTTTTAAGACATATACGTGGGTTGGGTATACACAGACCCGTGTACACACGCGTTTAGCTCAGGGTAATGTCGCGTATAGGGAATAAAACATTGTTTTTTAAATTTGGACCAGGTCTGGAAGGAGGGGTTGCCCTAGGCCATGAGTGTAGCATCACAAACCTCAAGAGTGAGATTTGGAGCTATAACAGATGCCCCCTAATATATGAGGTCAGAAGGGGTACATGATGGCCTAAATGTATTAAGAAAGTTCATGGAAAGGAAATCTGTCAAAAACTGAGAAGGACTTCACCAAAGTTCAGCCTGCCAAGCCACAAAAGGAGATCAGAAAGAAACACTGTCTGAGGTGGGCATACCCATGCTCAGAGAAAGTATAGCATGTCCACATATCAAGTACAAGCAGATCCACTAAGTATACAAGCATAAAAGACTGGAAAATACATAATGGATCATCTAATCATGATCAAACAAGTACATGTCTGAATATCACATATAAGAATGTCAATGATGTTGAAGGATGAAGCGGATCACTTGTTGAAAATAATACTGAGAGGGGGGGTGAATCAGTATTATTAATTCAAATAATCCTTTTTAAAAACCAAATTGTATATGCTACTTCAGTTAATTCAACCCGCATATATACACAACTATTCAGAAGTAAACCAGCGTACACAGAGCAAACTTTTAATTTACTTGAACTTTAGATGATGTTTGTTAATCTGAGATGCAGCATCAAATAACCAGTAACCAGAGATAGTGGAACAGAGCAAAAAGAAAATCACACACAAGAACACCAGATATAAGGTGGAAACCCAATGTGGGTGAAAACCACCTGCTGCAATTCGTCTCTATCTTTCCTTAAATTAGAAACTTCTGTTTACAATGTACTGGTGTAGTCCTTTAAGAGTACGCAGGCTGCAACCTGCAGAGAGCTACAACTCTCTCTCGTTTTCCAGCTCTCTTGGAAGGGAGCTACAACCCCCATAGCTCTTGCACTAGCCAAGATACTAGTACGTAGGTGTTGGCCTACAGAAGGCTACAACCTTCTCCTTCTTCCAGTGACCACGTTTCATCAATTTTCAGACTGGATCCATGAACATCAAACAATCATCAAGAAATTCTTCATCAACCAAACTCCTTTTCACCAACTAGATCTGAAATCAAGTAGATACTACCAGCTGTACCCAAACACAGTACCAGAAACCACACAGCAGAACCCAGAACACAGCAACAACAAGCAAAAACAGCTAGATCACAACTTAAAGCATATACGCAATTTCAACAGTCTGCAACTTGCGTGCATACGCATCTGCGTATGGAACAACCTGCGTATACACGCCTTTACTTCACCTAAACTACGTTTATACGCGCCCTCGCTTTACTGAACCTGCGTACAGATCTATAAAAGACAGCACACTCTTCCAAATATTCAATCACTAATTAACCCAGATTATCAGACTTATAGATCAGACAAGCACCACATCTAGTAGATCAAAATCATACAAAGATACTATCATTCAAGCTTAAAGATTATGACCCATGAATAGAACTTATCCTTCCTT
>APFE031434482.1:0-39580 GCA_000404065.3 Pinus taeda
TTTATTTCCTGTATGTTAGATCCTGCAACAAGCATGTCATCTACATACAATAACAATATAATATAGCTGCCATCATTTTGCTTTTTCAGATAAACACAATGATCAGAGTGACATCTAGTATAACCTTGTTCTGACATAAACTTGTCAAATTTTAGATACCACTGCCTTGGAGCCTATTTTAAGCCATACAAGCTCTTCTTCAACCTGCACACTAGTTTCTCCTTCCCTTTCACTTCATATCCTTGTGGCTGCTGCATATATATCTCTTCCTCCAAATCCCCATGGAGAAAGGTTGTCTTTACATCTAACTGCTCAAGATGCAAATCTTCAACTGCTACTAGACTTAAAATAGTTCTGATTGAAGTCATTTTAACAACAGGAGAAAATATTTCATCAAAATCAATACCTTTCTTCTGTGCAAACCCCTTCACCACAAGTCTAACTTTGTACCTCTGTTTTCCTCCATCTTCTTCCTTCAACCTGTAAACCCATTTATTCTTCAATGTAGTTTTTCCTGCAAGCAACTTGACTAAGTTCCAAGTCTGGTTATGCATTAAGGAGTCCATCTCTTGTTCCATGGCTACCTCCCACTTCTTCCTGCTTTCAACCTGCATTGCTTCTTCATAACATTCGAGTTCACCAGAATCAGTCAACAATAAATAATATAATGAAGGGGAGTATTGTTCAGGGGGTCTACTTATCCTGGTAGATCTTCTAACACCACTTTTAGGTGTTTACGGTGCCTGTTGTTGTTGTGGTGGTTGTTGTTGTTGTGGTTGTTGATTAGTATTATTTTCAGGCACCTTTACTTTTTCAGTGATTTCATCAAGAACTGTGTATTCCTTGTTTTCTTTTTCCTGTTTCTTTTCCAGCAACTGATTCTTATACAAGACCTTTTCATTGAATATTACATCTCTGCTCCTAATGATTTTGTGATTTTCATAATCATATAAGCGATAACCAAAATCATTAACACCATATCCAATAAAGGTACATTTCTTTGACTTTGCTTCAAGCTTTGTTCTATTTTCTTTATCAATATGGACAAAGGCCTCACAACCAAAAGGCTTTAAATAGAGTAGTTTACCTTTTTACCTGTCCATGCTTCCTCTGGAACACCACCATCCAAGGAACTTGAAGGCCCTCTGTTTATTAGATAAACAACAGTATCTACAGCATCTGCCCAAAAATGTAAAGGCAATCCTGCATGCAATCTCATGCACCTTGCACGCTCCATGATTGTCCTGTTCATCCTTTCTGACACACCATTTTCTTGTGGTGTTCTTGGAACTGTTTTCTGTCTACGAATTCCATGCTCTGAACAGTACCTATCAAACTCTTTGGTGCAATATTCACCTCCATTGTCTGATCTAAGACACTTCAATTTCTTTCCTGTCTCAATCTCAACCAAGGCTTTCCATTTCTTAAAAGTATCAAATACATCAGATTTATTCTTAATACAATAAATCCAAGTTTTTCTAGTTGCATCATCAATAAAAATAACATAATAACGAGAGCCACCAAGAGATGATACCTGAGCAGGTCCTCATACATATGTATGCACAAGCTCTAACTTTTCACTCTTCTTTTCTTTCTCAACTCTGATAAATCTGACTCTCTTATGTTTTCCATAAATGCAATTCTCATAGAAATCGAAATCAACATTCTTCAAACTCGGCAAAAAATTCCTTGAGTGAAGAATCTTCATCCCCTTTTCACTCATGTGTCTGAGCCTAATGATGCCATAATGCTGCATCTTCTCCTTTAGAGGTTAAAGCATTTACAGAGTTAGAAATACGATTGCATAAATACAATGTACCAACCTTTTCGCCTTTTGCTATTACCAGGGCTCCTTTGGTGACCTTCCAAGCTTTATCTGTGAAAGTTGTCACACAACCTTCACCGCCTAACTGCCCTGTTGAAATCAGATTTTCTTTAGATCTGGAACATGCCTTACCTCCTTTAGTAGCCATTGGTTTCCATTCTGCTGTTTTACAAGAACCTTACCCATTCCAACAATTTTACAGGGTTTATCATCACCCAAACGAACTTGTCCAAAATCTCCTTGAACATAGTCATGAAAGTATTTCTTATCAGGTGTGGCATGGAATGAGGCCCCTGAATCCACCACCCAGGAATCAGTAATATTATCGAAAGAAAGAATCAAAGCATCTTGTAACACCTCACCTGTTACATTTGCTTCATGATTGTTTTATTGTTGTGCATCTCCTTCTTTTCCCTTCCAAGATTTACAGTCTTTCTTTAGGTGTCCTTTCTTTCCGCATTTCCAACACACTATCCCCGATTTGGACTTGGATCTGACTTTCCTTGATTTACTGCAATATCTTGAGCTCTTTCCTCTTTCCATTTTTCTTCCCCTACACTCTGCACTCAAAGCATTACCTAATGTCTCACCGGAGCTTTTCCATCACATTTCCTCACTAAGGATAGCACAGAAAACATCATCAAACTTTAAAGTACTAGATCCAGAAACAGAGTTACTAATGGCCATTACCAAACCATTCCAACTTTCTTTTAATGAGGACAAGAATAACAGAGCTCTAACTTCATCATCAAAGTTTACCCCTACAGAACATAACTGACTTGTAACAGTATTAAAATCATTTAAATGGTCTACAACAGATCCTCCTTTCGACATCTTCATATTAAATAACCGTTTCATAAGAAATATCTTGTTTGAGGCCGAGGGTTTTTCATATAGTTTCTCCAACACCTTAATCAAACCCTCTGTCGCTGTTTCCTTCGAAATGTTGAAGACGACCGACACTGTGAGGCACAACCGTATTGTTCCGAGTGCCTTTCTATTGAGAAGGTTCCATTCTTCATCTTTCATACCCTTCAGCATATTTGCTTTTCCACCCAATGGTAGGTATAGATCTTTCTGATACAGATAATCTTCCATCTGCATCTTCCACAGTGAGAAGTTTTGGCCGTTAAATTTCTCGACCCTAAACTTACCATCTTCCGCCATTACTCCCACTCGAACGAGGAACCCTTCTTTCCTGTGAGTTTATCAGCCAAATAGACCTTCGGCTCTGATACCAGTTGTTAGAAAATTATATATTACGGAGCAATGGAACACATAAAATATTGCAGAAATATAAACACAGAAAACGCATAAAACAGCAGAGACACAGATATACATGGTTCACCCAGTTTGGGCTACATCCACCCCGAACAGCCAGCCCTTCCTTTCTATTATCCAAAAAAAAAATGAAGAGACATAACCTACAGCTGTAATATCCTTTGTTTTCTCTCACAGTCTCACCTCTCTGTTTCTTGCTCAGAGAATATACATCTATTACACAGCCTCAAATACAATGCCCTCATATAAAGAGAGGGGTTTCCTTCTAGGGAAAAAAACACTAAACTAAACATAAGTTCTACTATCAGATCATCTACCTAATGAATGACCCAGATTGACTAGAAATTACTATACTTTTACAAGCCAATTTTACATCTGTTTTTAACTTCGAGGGTGCTGCCCCCGAAACCCCCCGCCGGGGGGGTCGCAGCCACCCCCCTGGACCCCCCCTGTAGTGAATAGTTTATGGGCTGCGTTTCAGCCCCCATTTCGAATTGGGGTCCAATGTGGCGATACCTTTGCATACAGAAGATAATCAGGCTCCACACCCAACATACACTTTGCACCACTACACTAGGTGTTTTCTTGTTGCTTGTTGTTCTTTTATTCCTATCATCACCCTTTAGTTCTTAAATCATTCTTGTCTAGACATCATTGTGCCCCCTAGGCATTTGTCACGTTGAATTCGAGGTCTTCACCCTCAGTTCCCGTTAGGACATATTGCTCCTCCCCATCGAGTTAGAGTTCATCCTCCTAGTCCTCCATCAAGTCATCATTTTGATTCTAATTCTATTTATTCATCTAGTTCATCCTTTGGCTCCACATCTTCTTAACCCTATATCGCAACCATGTAAGGCACCAACATGGGTGCAAGAACCTAGGGTGGTAACCCAAGTACCAACCAGGGTGCCCCCACCGATGTGGTCACTCCTACTCCCTTGCTTTCTTTTATGGTTGGTTTGAGTCTCCTAGATTTTAGTCAACTTATCTATGATCCTATTCTCCATGATCCCACATGGCCAACTATACCTACTAAATTCCCTTCAAACATCCCAAATTTTGAAGGTAATCCTGGAGAAGATCCCACTAATCATGTTCACTCATTCCAGATGTGGTGTTCATCAAATTCCATTACTGAAAACTCCATCCATATTCGTTTATTCCAATGCATGCTCAATGGAGCTACTGCTAAATGGCATTTCGATCAGCCCAGAGCCACTCATTCCACTTTAGCGACTCTCGCCATAGATTTTGTTTCATATTTACAGTCACCTCTCCATTATGATATCGGTGCCGAAATTTTGACTTATTTTAGTCAAACGTCTGCCACCCACCTTTCCGACCATGTTCAAGAATGGCGTAGAAGGAGGAGCATCTATAGAGCTCCCAACTTCGAAGACACAATCTATATGGATTGGTTCTTTAAATCATTGTTGGCTCCCATTCCTAAATATGTCATGTCATACTTCCCCTAGTCTGAGGAAGATGCACTCCAAGTAGCCTTAAAATTTGATCTGATCTACGCCTAGTCAGGTTATGTTTACTATGTCATCCTTGATCTCCCTCGGCCAGGTGCTACTAATGCACAGAGGGCATCACATGTTGTGGATGGCATAGTTGGAACCCCTTCACACCCCCAACCATATTCTCTACCTCATATGAGTTATGGTTTACCTTAGGGAGGAACCAGTTTCACTTACAATTATCCCTCCCCTAATCCTCCACTAGGCAACCCTTATCCAAGTCCCTAAATGCCATATGCATATCCCCATATGTATCAATAGATGTTAGGGTCAGTTGTTGCACCACTTGTTTATCCCAATGTTTCCTCATCTCCTTATTATCAGTATGCATCACCTAGTGCTCCCGCTCCTCTAGCACTAGCGCACCAACACCCCATGCCTTCTCCCCCTCTACAACAGCAGCCACCTCCTCCACAAGTTCAAGTGTATGCTTAATAGAGTGGACCCAATCCCCCTAACCCCAAGAAAAGGAACAAGCGGAAGGGTAATTAGAACCAGCAATCTCAAGGTAATCAAGGCAACCAAGGTCCCCCACCCAATGCTCCTCAGGGTCCTCAACCTAATACTGCAACCCAGCAACAGGGTGGTTAGCCCAAGAAAAACAAGGGCCTTAGTACGAACAAACCTTGTGCCTGTTGTGGAATATATAGTCATTATACCCGTGCATGTCCTATTTTACCTCAAATGTGGAAAGTATGGGAAGCTCAAGAAGCTTCTCGAAGATCACAACCCACCGCTCCTCCTCCCCCTCTTGCTTCATCTCAATCGATAATTCTTACCACTCCTTTCCCTCACCAAGGATATATAGCTACTCAACCTACACAAGGATAGGAAGCTCAACCAACTCCTCCATCTGGTAACATGATTATCAGATTGTTATGATGAATTATGATGATATAAATACTAAGCAAGTCAACCTTCAGACTCGATTGCGCCAATATAAAATGCCATCCGCTAAGTTAATGACTGAGTCCCAACCCAAAGTTTCCACTGAGCCTCTATCGTCACCCAACTGTACCTTACAGATCCCTAAGTCGAAAGTTGAGGTTATTCCCAAGATCCCCAAAGGTCAGTTACATCGAAATGCTGCTTCTACCAAATTTTCCCATATATATAGCTTCGTAGATGACTTTGCATAGTCTCCTACTCCCATGTCAACGATAGAAGTCCTCCAGACGTGTCCATCCCAATGGAAAGCTCTACTATCTGCCTTGGGTTCCATGAATCCTCAAGATGATCAGATGATTTTCTTTCATGTTCACAAGTCGTAAAATCCTTCCCTACCTTCATCCGTTGCATTTCAAATACTAGTCTCCATTAGAAACGCCATTGTTCCGCAATGTGTCATTGACGAAGGTGCCTCCACCTGTGTGATGGTTTCCAGTGTTTGGAAACAACTTGGTTCCCCTGACCTATCCCCATCCACCATCACTCTTTGGGCATGGGATGGTCATCCTTCCCAACCCCTTTTCTTATATCTCAACTTCCCAATCATAGTTGTCGACAAGACTATCTGTATTGAAATTGAAGTCATTGATGCTCTCCTAGACTATAACATCGTTTTGGTTTGTAGTTATACTTATGTCATTTTTGTTGTTGCATCTGTGATTCACCATACGATGTGATTTCCCCATAATGGAAATATCGTCACCATTAATTAGTTGATGCACTGTGGCCCCCAAGGCAAGACTTCACCTCAGTCCAAGATTTCCTCTCTGGCTGAAAATACGAATGTCTCATCCTTCACCAATGTCTCTCCAAGAGTCTACAAATATTCCACTTTGCTTGGTGCTTACTATGGTCCACCGCCTACCCCTTTTGAGAGTAGCTCATCCAGTATTTGCATGCTGTAAGCATCACGGGCCTCCCACAAACAATCTGATATGCCTTCACAACAAACCCCACCTCCACAACCTATTGTTCCTAACTCAACCCCACCTCCCATTACTACTCCTCAAGGATCATTTCCTTCTACTGGTGTCTCTCCTAATCCATTTCCTCTTGGAACCTTTCCCCCATGCTTCAAACATCTCGGAGCAGTTCCTCCAAGCCACTATCCTTCTGGTCAGATATTGTTCTTATTTCCACCTCCTAGATTTTATTCTACATTTCTCATGGCTACATTGAGTCTACTTAACACTACCTTGGGGATCCAGTCTAGTACATCGATCCTCCCGCAAACACTCCACCCAATCAACTTAAACCTTACACTACTTTGACCCCAATCCAACCTGTTGTTCCTACCCCTTCCTTTGCTTCAATTCCATAGAAACCTCAATAGGAGCCTACTCCTTTTGCGAAAGAATATGGTGAGGGGGGGAAATCCCAGAAAATAGGGAACTAAAGACATCCCCCCCCAGCAGCTTCATCTCCTCCTAAGCCATCAAAGACTATTCCTCCTTGTGCTTTGTGTGATGTTGTCGGTCACGCCACCAATAATTGTCCTGAACTCCCTCATATTAAGGATGTGGTCATTGATATTTTCCTTGATTCTAACATTCTTGAGGTCCATGTCACCTTACCTAAGTCATCCAAGAAGAAAATATCATTACACACAAATCACCCATGTGCTTTGTGTGATAATTTTGGCCAATATTCTTATTATTTTCCTCATCTCGAAGATTTTCGTGATACACTTAAAGTGCTTCATGAATTAGAGCCCACTCATAGTGAGTCCACCTTTCCTCTACCTACATATTTTGGTCCCACTTCTACACTAGAATAGGAGGTCTCTCAAACACCCATTATGATCCATCCCCCTGGTGTCGAGATGATGGATAGTACCTCTCCTATTCTCTACCTGTCATCATCCATGAGATTGATGCATTGGAACTCCCCTAATGTCTCATATTGTGATTTTGTTGAACATTCTTCGATGAACACCTTCGTCTCAACATCGGTAAACATTCCATCTACTTGTCATATGTCTCCTAACCTTGACGATGTGCATGTGAACCTTGACTCTCATGGAGATGCTTCAGGTATCCCTTCACCATCATGTGGTCCTTATTCCACTAGTCTACCCATCTTCCATTCTGATGAAGACATCATGGAAGTTATGACCACCCCTAATTATCCTTGGGATGATATGCACCATCGTGCATACTTCCTTCCACAGTAAACCCATGACCAATATGTTGTAGATTCCAAAGACTTCATTCATGGTGAAGTCGATTGGTTTAAAAATACCATTCCCACACCAGATTCTTTTGAAGAAGGAAATATGGATAACATTTCCCCCACAATTAAAATTAACATTTCGAATAAACTGGGGATCGAAGAAAACATTATCTTAAGGGCACAATGCACCTTGAAAGGAATTGATCCTTACACCAAGTTATTCAAGGAATTCCATGATGTTTTTTTCTGGTCTTATTCTAAGATGCCTGTACTTGATCCCACCATTTTTGAACATCATATCAACACTTGGCCGAATGCCATATCCGTCCGCCAAAAACAAAGGCCTATCCATCCTTCCAAATGTGAAGATATTAAAGTTGAAGTCGATAAGCTCAAACAGGCTGATTTCATTTATCCGATTGAATACACCACATGGGTGTCCAATATTTTTTGTGTTCTCAAGAAACAAGGCATCATCCATGTCTACACTGACTTCTATGATCTCAACAAAGTTTGTCCGAAAGGAAAATTTTCCACACCCTTCATCAACCAGGTCATTGACGAGTGTGCGGGGCATAAGGTTCTATCCTTTATGGATGGATTCTCTGGATATAACCAGATATGTATCTGTTATTCCAATCATCTTAAACCACTTTCACTAGTCAGTGGGAAATTTTGGCTTACAAGGTCATGCCTTTTGGTTTAAAGAATGTCGGGGCCACTTTTCAGCTTTCCATGTCCTACTTTTTTCATGACTTTTCTCACATTATCCTTGCATATCTCAACAATCTCACCACTCGTTTCAAACTTCGGTCGCAACACCTTTATGATTTATGTATTGTGTTTCTGTGATGTCGCAAGTATAACATTCACCTCAATCCCCTTAAGTGTGTCTTTTGTGTTCCTGCTGACCAACTTTTGGGCTTCATTGTGTCCAAACATGGTATCACTCTTAACCTGCTCAAAGTTTAAGCCATCCTTGAACTTCCTCCTCCTCGTACCCTTCACCAACTACAAAGCCAACAAGGAAAAGCTAATTTTCTTCGTCGGTTTGTCCCTAACTATGCCACCACGGCTCATGGGTTCCTTAGACTCCTTCGATCTACCATTCCATTTGTTTGGGATGACTAATTTCAACAGTCTTTCAATGCCCTCAAACATGATCTCACTTATGCTCCCTTGATTAGTCCACCAAAATTTGAAAGGGATTTCATCTTGTACATCTTTGCATCCACCCATTCGGTCATTGGGGTCCTCATACAAGAATATTTTGCAATTATTGAACATGTCATATACTATGTTAGTAAGAACCTTAATGGTCCCCCTATGTCCTATTCCCACAAAGAAAATATAGCACTGGGTGTTGTGTTTTTTATTCAAAAGCATCGTCATTATATCCTTACGTGTACCACCAAAGTTGTGACTAATTCCAACCCCGTGGCTTTCTTGTTGAGTTGACGAATCATTAGCGAGAAGTACATTTGGTGGATCATTATCCTTCACAAATTCAATCTTGAATTTGTCACATCCAAGTGTAAGAAATCCTTGGCCCTCGCAGAACTCATTTCCAAATTTCCCACCAATGTGCTTGATTTGTTGGCTAATGATGATCTTCCAGATGAACACTTGTTCGTCATTACCTTAGATGATCCGTGGTATGTGTTATAGAAATATTTGGGAACTGCGACCCCAATCACATATGTCGATAAAACAAGGGCTCCTAAACCCCTAAAAGTGTTGTTTCATACCCTAAAGGATCAAGGTCAACTGATTACATCATTTCCCAGAAGTTCCAACTGAAAAACTACTCAAAACTTGTCAAACTGACCCATACAGGCTGCTCCTTGGTCAAGGTGCAATGCATCTCACCTATTACACACGAGGGGTGTGATGCATACTAAAAAGTCCTTCTATAGGGTACGATGGGCGAGAGTAGAACAATGGCAGAAGTTGTTGGCTAAGGGAATCTTCTAGAAACTGCTCATATGACACTTGCCTCTTTGAATTTGCCCAGGGATGAGTAAGAGATCATGAAATCTCCAAGTGGAACCAAGAACTATCAATGGAATGACACTAATCAAAAACCCAGAAGCTGACTCACCCCCTTGCAAATATCTATATATGGATCCCTCATCCTAGAGATCTAAGGGGTGAAATTTTGTAATTTGTAAGGAAGTGTTGTTGGTTTCTCTTTGAGACATTGTATTGTTGGGTGATCTTTTTTTTCATGAGGTGAAGAGAGCTTTCATGCTGGGAGGATGATGCTGGATCAGACAACTGGGTTGTAATCCTCTCTTCTACTTCTACTATCAATAAATTTATTTGAGTTTTCCTCCATATACTTGTGTGTTTATGAATCTTGTATTTGTGTATACAATTGTATGGTTAATGTGCTTCTGATTCTACATTGTTTATGGTATCATATATCTCTATGCTTTGATGGTTTCTTGTTGCTTTGCCTCTACAGGGGTTCTTTGAAGCGGGACAAGTGAGGAAGGAGTGACAAGCTCTATCGAAGGAGGGAGGAAATAAGCAAGGAGCCAAGTGAAAGATTAAGGTTGGTGCTCTCTGCTTCTCTCTTATCTATCTCCCATAAAGGAAAACACAAGTTACTTTGAATTATTTGTTTCTAAGATAGCTATCCATCTTAGTGGGACTAGCAAATTTGAATAGACACTAGTTTTCGCAAAACAAAATGGTGACTCCACTGGGGAGTGAATAGTTTGTTTGTTTGTTACTATTGTTTTCTTTATAAACTATAGACAGAGCCTGAAGTTAAGCCAGCTAGCCTTCGAACTGCTTTTCCTATGCAACTGCAAAGTAGATCAACGCTACTTGAGTTAATCTCCAGGTTGGTTGATAAACTGAACATTTTATTTGAAAACATCCTAAGTGCCATGGTGGTAGCTCAATAACCTCATAATATCATACCCCTATACTTTGTGTTTATTGTCCATCATAAGCTCGGCCAAAATCATTGATCTTAGCTGCAAATTGTGAGTGAAAACCAAGCTCAGACTTGTCCCTGGTCCATCGCACCATCTCTCATTATCAGTCTGGATGCATTGCACCTCCCATGTGCTGCAAGTGACATGCATCCCTGTTTCTAATAAGGACAGGTGTGATGATTGAATGAGACTGTTTCCCTCTCTGGACTTTGGTTTTTTCTTCATTATTTTCAGCTCTATTTAGTAGTTTTACTACCTATGATCATTATATCATTGTTGAATCCTTCTTCCTTTACATTATTCAGCCTCCATTGATAAGGAATTGTAAATGTTTTTTATGTATTTTTCATCATTTACAGTCCTTCTTTGCAAAAAGTAGCTTTAATCGAACTGTTGTCTTTTGATTCGAAAGCGTCACAACTATCATTTTGAGTCAAGAAAAAGAGTGTCATAAAATCTTCCTCTTTTAGATAGTCGATTGTACTTTTGCCACTGTATTTTATTTGAATTGTCAATATTTGAAGTGTTGGAAATAGTTTTCCATTCGAAGTCGAAAGTGTCATCTTAATATTCCTTTCGTTTTGAAAAGAAATTGTTAAAGTGCCGCTTTGAATAAAGTAGTTCAAATATGTACTTAGTTTTCCTTTTTGGAATTCACACACTAAAGAAACGAAAAACCAAATACATGCATGTGCATTTGCATTTAGACTGCATGCGGAAAACGATTTAGGAAAAGTGCATTTAGTGTGTGCTCTCTGCTCTCTGTTGAAAGAATCGTACTTTTCTTTCCTTAGTAGCTAGGATTTTCATTGCTAAAAGAAAACAAATGACTGTTTATCATTTTAGATTGCATATTTAGGAATTTTACATCTACATCATGGGGTGAACCTTGAAAGGCAAACTTCTTAAGAAAGATCAACTTTAAAATAAACCTCAATGAACATAAAAACACTTTGGAACCTAACGCACAACATCTAGAAGTCTAGGCTAGAGACGTATTTCGGCTTCGTAAAGCCTGGTAACTATCATTTTGATCGAAGGTTGGGTGATTCCTCCTCTTTGATACGACAAGTGCCAGTACGGACTTGTGCTCCCCATACTGTCGAGTATATATTGGGAGACCACAATAGGCTGATATCCTTTATCCTTAGGAAGTCGTGTCTGTCGCCCTATTGATTACAATGCACTAAACACAGCATTCGGGAAGATTGACTATTGTACGTAAAGTCCTTGGTAATTTCTCTTTAATTTACCACCAATGTGTATATTGCAGTTTTGCGATTGGTTTGGTAATCCCTTTGTCTAGATTTCCAGAGTAGTCACTTTTGTTCCTTTTCGACTCCTTAAAAGAAAAGGTCCATCTGAGCACTTGTCACTTCAAACTCATTAAAAATCGAAGGCGACTAGAGTCATCTTTAGCTTTTTCTCGACTCTTAAAAATTGAAAAATCAAGTTGTGTTAAAGCGTCATAAAATTCATTTAATTCGGAATAACTTTTTCCCCTTTTTAATTTTGAGTTGATCGAGTAATCCTCAATCGTGGAAGAAAGTCAATCAAAACCCCATTTTTCGCAGAGGATAACGAGTCAACCATCTTTGACTCTAGAAATGAAGCCATTCCAGGCCAAACGATCTCGTTTAACTGGGTCGAAATCTCCTGGTTTATTTGAAACTTGTGTTTCAACATCATCAGAGACTCCAGTTACTCCAATTATTTCTGGTACCCTTGCCTCTTCAGAGGAAGTTCTGCAGTTACAAGAAGACATTAGAACTGATCCTAGTGTAACGGTAAACACTTCTATCCCTGAACCAGCTCTCACTAGGGCTGATTCAAAAGGTGTCACCCCTCCAGTATCTGTTGCTGCAGAAACTATACCTTCTTTGGCACCAAAAATATTTTACAGACCTGACACTTTAGCTCTTCCACCTGGACTGATTGCTAAGAAGAGATTGTAGAGGATCTTCCATCCAGTACCCCATTGCATTTTGGAACTGGGATCCACCTATATTCTTCTACTACATAAGTTAGTTGTTTTGATCACCCTTCATCGCAAGTTCCTGTCGAATCGCTAGGAAATCTTTTGGATAGACTCGATATGTCTGAACAGCAATCAACATCTAGGACTGTGTCATCTGATATAGCAGTAGCGGAGCCTCCTGCTACTACTCCGACAATGTTTGATAGTATACCATCTGTCCCAACTAGTTCTCAACCGCTAGATGGAGTCCACCTAGGGACTGTTTCGACAGCATGGTCTGTTCCTATTTGTTCATCGAGAATCTTATCTGGAATTTCTTATGTTGAGACTCAGCAAATTGATCCTTCACATCAGTATCAATTTGGGCAATCCAATATCCAAATACCAATCTACCCTTTGAACACTGGATTGCCACCATATGGGGGGCAATATGCCTTTTCATTGTTCCCTCTAGGAGAGCAACCATATGAGAGTTCAAAACAAAATTCAGGTCCACCTGGAATTGCATCCAGTGGTTGGGTACCAATACTACCTTAACAGCCAAGAGTTGTATATTCAATGCAACCAAATCAACCTATGTCGAACATTCCCACTACACCTGCTATTGTGACAGTGTCGCAAGTACAAGCGTTGCCTGTTACATGTCAACCTCAAGTCTCTTAGGTTGTAATACAACAGCCTCTTGTCTCCATGACTCAATCACAACCATAGATTAGTGGCTCCTTAACTGAAGCGACTCAAGCTCAAACAAGTACTATCACCACTCATCCTGGTCAAACATCCAATACTGGACAACAAAAAATGGTCCAACAACCATGGCTGGTACAATATCACCAACCACAATTCCAGCAGGCTTACCGAGGACCTGAGCAACAAAGCTTTGTAGGTAATGGGCAACTGTATGTTCAAAACGGTTACCAACAGTCATATTATAATGGTTATGCCCATCAACCTTATCAAAGTTATCAACATCAAATACATTATGTTGGTATGCAAAGACCCACTGCTCAAGCGATCCCATCTTATCCTGGGTATGCTTCGCCAAACCTAAATCAATAGTTGTCGTTCGTAGCAACTTTAGAATTACTAGATCTAAACCGGCTAACAAATGATCCAATTGCTTACGCCCCTTGGTGGCCAGCGATTCCTCATAAACTTCCGTCAGATATTCCTAAATTCAATGGAAATCTGGGTGAAGATCCATCGAATCACGTAATGACCTTTCATTTGTGGTGTTCATCTAACACCCTCAATGATGATTCGATTAGGCTTCACCTTTTTCAGTAAATGCTAACTGGTCCGGCAGCAAAATGGTACATCGAATTTCCTAGAGCTTCATTCGATAACTTCAGCACCCTTGCCACTATCTTTTTAACCCATTTTCAGTTACCCATAAGGTAGGAAACATGAATGAAGCTCCTTACCAATTTTAAACAGACAACAGCCACTCACATATTTGATCATATTCATGAGTGGCGATGGCGTCGTCGAATGGTAAAGACATATGTTCCTGATTAGCTTCTAGCTGAATGGTTTATTAAGTCATTGTTACCTTCTATCAGAGAAGATGTGGCCAAGGGAGGAGTCGTCACTGAAGAGCAAGTCATTGCTCGTGCACAATATCTAGACTTGATCTATACTCAATCTGGCACACTCTATGACAAAATTCCTGACGCTCCTAGACCAAAATTTTTTGTTCCTCCTCCTCCTACATCAAACAAGGACTCCCATGTCGGTAACGGCATGATTGGAACCTCAAGTACACAAACCGCAAAGGCCCCGTCTAGTAAGACCCTTGAAGTTTCCAGTAAAAAATAAAATGACAAACTTCCTGCCTTGGAGGTTATTTTCATGTCATTGGACAAAGGCAAAGAACCGAAGCAACTAACGGCAAGAATAAAAGGAAAAACAAAAAGAAGAAACAGGAAGATTCGACTCCTGAAAAATCTTTTGAAAACCCTGTTGGGCGAAAGAAACCTAGTCAGCGATGTCTCATATGCGATGAGGACCATTGGACAAAACATTGTCCGCATTGAGCTGAGGTCACGAAGTTCTTGGAAACTTCAAGTACCTCCGCAGTACTGACTGATCCGTTTCCAAACCCAAAAACCAATCTGGTTGCTATCAATCATGCTTCCCCATCCCAAGTGCTTATGTTGTCAATTTCGAAACAGCAAAACGATGCTTTGATATCAACAAGGAATAAAGATTATGGGAATCCACAAATGTCGAACAACAAGGCTACAAATCAACCTAGTAGTTCAAAAACAACTTCATCAGAAGTTGTGCCACACATCATTCCTGAACTAACAATAAAGTCGCCAAAGGAAGTAGTACATAAAACGACATTTAATCCTCATGCTCGAGTAGCACAAAATCATAATATAGTAGAGTATCTGGCTCAATCGCCATCCGCTATGTCGTCACTTGAAGTACTGAAAAATTGCCCCTCCCAAAAGCAAGCTTTATTATTAGCTATAGGTGGGATTGACCCAGTGGATTCCAACCATGTGGCCTTTAACCATAAAGGATACAAACCTCAATTACCAGCTCAACTCATTTTCCTCGTACAGGTAAAAGCCCTCAACAAAACTGTTCATCGAACAATCATTGATGAGGGGGCATCGCCCTGTATTATGTCGATAAGTTGCTGGAAAAATTTAGGCTCACCACCCTTGTCGAGATTATCAACGACGTTAAAAGCATTCGATGGACGAACATACATGCTGTATGGGATTTTAAGTAACTTCCAAGTTGAACTAGGGGGAAAGATAGTGGAAATTGAAGTTGAAGTTACCAATGGAAACCTCGATTACAATATCCTACTAGGAAGGCCCTGGATTTATGCTATGGCTGTTGTTGTGTCGACATATTTCAGAAAGATTGCATTTCCCTTCCAAGATGGAATTACAATCGTTGACCAACTAACCTTTTTCCCCAACAGTTCACAAGCTACGGGAAGCATTCTAATGATCCATGGAAGCTCTCAATCGCTTCAAAATGTTGGAGTAGGCCTCATAAAAGATCCTACCTTAATGGGTACTTTTGCCCTCCTGCCTCCAAGTAACCTAGTGGAAGTGGCCACAGTGGAAACCTGTAATATGGTATCTTCTACATCAACAAATATTAAGAAGAATTCTGAACATTTTGTTAGCATGGATCATCGCTAGGTATTGCCTCCAAGCCCCATAGAAATTTTGTAGCAATCAATTTTCTCGGCTTGGGCGGCAAACCCAAATCAACACTCATCAAGTGTTTGGATAGATAGGTCTCTAGAATATGGCACCTCTTCAGATCCTTGGTCTCGTATACATTCTACATTCGAAGGAATCATTTAGTCAATGATGATAGGAGAGGCACCATGGGAAGATTACCACCATCATTCCCATCTTCAAGATAACGACGAATTTTATTCCAGCAACCTTAATCATCCTTCAGTTTTTTATTTTCTATCAAATACTATAAATACGGTGGATTCCGAGTGAACTCTATCCACTATTTAAGAAACTATCACCATAAATATATCGACCAAACCTAATGTTGTAGAGAATATTCATGTTGGCAAATCTTCTTCTTCTTCAGAACTAGAAATATACTCCGCTCTCTTTCGCGAATTCAGAGATGTCTTTGCAAGGTCATATGAATAAATGCCAGGCATTGACTCGAGCATCATTGAACATGAAATCAAGATGTATCCAGATGTCAAATCGGTACGAAAACGGCTTCAACAGGCTCACCCAAAGAAAGTCGTTGCCATCAAGGCAGAAGTTGAAAAACTTTTACATTCTGGTTTCATTTACCCTGTTCCTCAAACTGATTGAGTATCGAATATTGTTCCTATCATGAAAAATCAAGGAACGATTAGAGTGTGCATTGATTATAGGGATGTAAATCAAGCTTGTCCAAAGGAAAACTACCCTACACTCTTCATCGACCAGATAATTGATGAATGCGCCGGATGTGAAATCTTTTCATTCATGGATGGAATTTTTGGATACAATCAAATAAACATCCACCCACAGGACCCGTTGAAGACTGCATTTATATGTCCGCGGGGCACATTCGCGTACCCATGACATCAAACACATTGTTCAACCATATCTCGAAGATCTACTAGCTCATTTGCGAAAGTGGACTAATCATCTACAGCATTTGAGAGCTATATTTCTACGTTGTCGACACTACAAGATACGACTCAATCCACACAAATGTGTTTTTTGTGTTAGTTCTCGTCGTTTACTTGGTTTCGTAGTTTCTAAGGATGAGATTCAGCTCGACCCATGTAAGGTTCAGGAAACCATCGATATGCCTCCACCTTCAAATTTGCTTCAGATTCAGAAACTCCAAGGGAAAGCAAACTTTCTGAGGAGGTTCATTCCAAATTACACCGAACTTGCTAAAGGCTATACATGTCTTTTGAAAAAAGAAGTGCCCTTCAACTAGGATCAGGTTGTGCAAGCTTCCTTTGATGCTCTAAAGGAATCCCTAATAAAAGCATCATTAATGTACACTCCTGACTATCAAAAAGACTTTAACTTGTATCTAGCTGCAGCAGATACAACCATCGCAATGGTTTTAGCATAAGAAGACAATAGAATTGAACATTTGGTCTATTATTTAAGTCGAAACTTAAATGATACAGAAAGTAAGCACTCTTATGTTGAAGAGTTAGCTCTAGCAGCTGTTCAAGCAGTACAGAGATTTCGACACTATATCCTCTTTCGCAAAACTACCATTTTGTCAGATTGCAACCCTATGACTTACATTCTGTCATGTCAATTACTAGGGGGAAAATATTCAAAATGGATAGCCATTTTGCAAGAGTTTGATCTGGAATTCATGAAATCCAAATCAAAGAAATATCTAGTTTTCACAGAGTTACTATGTGACCTCCCATCATCGTCCAATGATTCAACATCCACAACATCAATCGTGGATGAATCTTTGTTTCTGATATCATCAAGTGATCCGTGGTACGGAGATATACTAATCTATTTGCAAACCCAAACATATAGGCCTAATACCTCATGCTTCGAACAACGATGTACTCGATACCAAGCCAAAGACTACATGATCGTCGGTGATACACTTTACCGTCAAAGTATCGACACAGTTCTGTGAAGGTGCCTCACGCATGAGGAGGCCAAGAAAGTCCTGAATGAGTTTCATTCAGGGGTGTGTGGGGGGCTACAATCTGGTTACGCTACGATGCAAAAGATCTTACGAGTAGGCTACTTCTGCCCTACTATATTCAAATATTGTATAATCGTAGTCAGAAGTTGCCATGCTTGTCAAATCATCGACCGCAAAACCAAACTACCACCCACACCATTGCATCCAGTAGTTGTTGTTGGGCCATTCGCCAAATGGGGCATAGATTTCATGACATGTAACCCCACCTCGGCCAGGGGGCATGGGTATATCATAATCGCAGTTGATTATTTTACAAAATGGGCCGAGGCAATGCCTACATTAAACAACAGCAGCAAAACGACTGCTCTTTTATTTTTCAATCATGTAGTCTCTAGATTCAGTGTTCCACAGGCTATAGTCACAGATCATGGATCTCATTTTCGCAATCAAATGATGGTGAATTAGTTGCCAAATTAGGATTGTCCCACGACCAGTTCTACTCCATATTATCCGCAAGGTAACGGACAAGTTGAGGCCATCAAAAAAGTCCTAAAACGCATGCTCCAAAGGATGATTGGAGTTCACAAATGGAAGTGGCACTTAATCCTATACTCTTCCTTTTGGGCATATAGGACATCGATGAGAAATGCGACCAGATTTACACCCTTTAAGTTGGTGTATGGCCTGGAAGCGGTCTTACCTATTCAGTGTGAAATTTCATCAATCAAGCTCGCTGTCGATCTACTTCCCGAAACTTCGAAGGAAGAGGCTCGTTTCTTGGAACTAATCCAATTGGATGAAACCCGTCGTGATGCTGCTTTAGCTAACAAAGCTCATAAGAAACGAGTCAAGGCACAATTTGACAAAAATGTCAAACCCCGTGTCTTCCCAGAAGGTGACCTGGTCTTGCTATACGATCAAGAATCCGATAAGTCGGGAGCAGGTAAGTTCGAACCATTGTGGATGGGCCCCTACATTGTTAAAATAGTATTAGCAAAAGGAGCCTACAAGCAAGTAGATTAAGATGGGATTCCACTGTCGCAACCCCGGAACAGGTTGTATCTTAAGCGTTACTATGCTTGATTAAGTGTGGTAATCTCTTTATATGCTTTTGTTATCATTTTGGTTAGGTAATCCACTTTGCATTTGTTACAGATGTCAAACCTGTTGGAATCATTCATTGGATACGCCGACGGAGCTAGTCGTAGTACACGGAACCTGTCTTCTGCAGCCTGGGCCATTTTTGATCCAAGCGGCGAGTTAGTGAGTTTCAGAGGGATATGTATTGGTCAATCGACGAACAACATCGCTGAGTATAGCGCGTTGATAGAACTTCTCTCTGATGCCATCGCACATGGCATACGCCAACTTGTTGTCAATATAGACTCACAACTCGTCATCCTACAGCTTACTGGCATCTATTCTATTCGGAATCCAGCTATCTATCGTATGTTCCTAAGGGTTAGGATTTTGGAAAGGTAGTTTGATTCTATTCAATATCAACACATTTCTAGAAACTTAAACACATTAACTGATTCATTAGCAAATTATGTGTTAGATAGAAATTTGCAGCATTTATAAAGCAAAAAGCATTTCAATTAACATTTGCATCAGGATCACATAACTTAACCAAAATAAAGCTTCGAAAATCAAAACCATATATTGTTGTTTATAGTTTTTACAAAATGTTCTATGTCCAGGACAAAATCGGTCATACAACCCAAAAACTCAAAAAAGCATAAAGGAACCCTAGACTAATGGTGTTGGTGATAACAAGTCACCGCCTCTGCGATCATACGTAAGAGCCTAGTCCATCAACTCGGCATGCCAGTGGTATGGCGTTGTAATCTCAGAGGTAACTCGTTGGTCCTCACATCCTAAATACCAAGGGTGAAACCCTCGATCTGATCCTGCAATACTACAAGGGTCTCTGCTATGTCCAAATCATGAAGGATAGCCCTCCCTACAGCCTCCCCTGCTGGAACGGCAACTGCTACCCTTGGGCGCACTACTGGTCGCACTGGCCCAATATCTGCACAAGTATATGAGTTTGATTAGTCTTGATAACATTTAAAAAAACACAAGAAAATTATAAAAACAACAAACAAAGATATGGTCAGATCATTTTACCCACGACACTCCACTGCTTGCCAGCCAGCAGCACCAAATCTGGGTCACCCCGGAAATCCATCCCAATGTATGGATACTCAGCAAGGACCATCTCCTGATGGTTGAACCACTCAAAGAAGGCATCAGAGAATGAAATTTTTGACTGGCCAGCATGTATGGCCATGAGGTCGACCCATCTCTTCATCTATGGTTCCCTTGGTGCTGGAAATCCTAGTGAAATGTACTGTGGCTGCATCAGTGGAATCCTCTCCAAGTCGAAAGCAGTCAGAATGGAACCATAACCGAAGTTTTTGGATCTTCCATTCTTCACCCTGGAAAGTTGTTCTTTTATAAATGGAAGCACTGCCTCACACCAGTTGAATACCTTTGGTTCCAGGCATTCTAAAGCATACTGCATATACGACCTGTTGGCCAAGTGAAGAGTCGCGTTGCCAGCCAATCTAGCAAAGGTGAATAAAATAGTCCTCAAGGACCAGTTAGTGACATCTCGAATACTAATCTTCCCATCCCTTCTTGGCTGAGATCCATCTCTACAAAACTGGCGAATATAATCCCTCATGGATTCACCCCCACGGGCGGATCTTGATAGTGAGAGAGGGGCACCATGCCTTGATAACCCAGTCAAAAAGTAGATATCCTCAACTGTCAAAGGAATGGATTGGCCTCTAATCTGGAACACCTGGTTGGTCGGATCCCATGCGTTAAGAAGATCTTGCAACAAATTGATTTCCTGCCTCATGCTAGATATGCGGAAGAATTTGAGCAAGCCACAGTTTTGCAATACAGTAACCGTACCCGTATTATGTAAGGCAATCTTGTCCTTTTCTTCATGCTCAAATTCACGCCATGTAATGACCATCTTGATCCGATGAATCTCTGAAACACAAATAAGGGATGAATTAGGATCCTGATTTGGGCAAAAATAGGCAAAATTTCATGAGAGAACACTGCATAAACTTTCCCTCCTGCACCCATTGCATCCTGACTAGCCAATAGCCAGCTCAGTATGCATTACACTTTTCGATGTATACTAGGTGCGATGGGGAGAGAATGAATTGTTCAAACCCCTGTGGCCCAGCAGAATAGGAAAAGTTTCTCAGAATAAGAAAAGGAAGGAATGCAATGGAAGAGCTCAGGATTAGCTCCTACCTGGTCTTGACGGCACGAAGAATAGTCCATCGGATCTCCCGAAATCAACTGATGAAATTTGAGGGGGCAAATACCTCCAGAGCTCCAACAATCCCAAATTTGAATGAAATGGTAAAAATGAGAGGTAAAATTGCCTTTATGTTACTATTCACGTAATTCAAGTAAGATGTTAGTTTTTAACTCATTTTTGAAGCATGTATTTACATTTCTAATCAATTTGACGGAGTAATTGAACAGGTTGTGCGACCATCAAAAGAATATAGTGTTAATGGTAAATTGAGCATCTCTGACTATTATCAATGAGTAATGTTTTCGCAAAGTTCAAGCTCGTTAAAAAAATATACCTAGCACTGAGCATAGTTTCTAAAGATTCAAGCTCATTAAAAAATTAATCCACCCTCGGTAAATAACCTTTGTGCTTGCATTTCTATAAGCCTTTCGAGCCTTGATCATGTTCTTACCGTCACCTCCACTCTTTTAGCCGATCATACGCCTCCACTTGATTCTTTACCCTTTTGAGAAACAGCTGCGATGAGTGATTTTTTTAGCCACCCTCTTTACACTTCCATGCTTGAGAAGTTCCAAACTTACCTGGAACCAGTTGCTACCCAAAAACATCACTCGTTCCTCAAGAACGAGTCTCTTTTAAGCTCTTTTTAGACTCGTAAAATATGAAAAGATTGTCAAGCTACTGGCCTTTCCGGCTTGTTAAAGTAAGGGGAAGCGCCATACCTCCTCTACATTTTAATATTTTTGGACGTGAGGGATCATTCCACAAAAAGATCGAGCTCTTGTCTTTTTCAGCTCGCTAAAACTATCGAAAAGTCATCCCTTTCGAATTATTTTATACTTTTTCGAACTTAAGGGATTATACCATGAAAGAGGACTGTTGGAGTTTCCTTTTCGTCCCTTTTCAAACTCTCTAAACATGAAAAGGACCGAGTTATCTTTGTCGTTAAACTTGTTAAAACAATAGTGACAAACTTGTCCATCCGGACAAGAGCGAGTTTCACTGTCACTAGGCTCGCTAAATCATAGCGACATGTTTGCCTGAAGGGAAAATTATAGAACAAGCATATGTTTTCCTCCTCAAGCTTGACAAAAAAAAAGAGGTACTGGTTAGCAATGACTGGGGAAAAAGGGAAGAAAACTTGAAGAACTTCATTGGTAGAAAGTCTCTCTTGAACATGACACTTTCACTCCATCACCATGATTGAGTCAGTGTTGGGTTATTTCATTCACCGGTCACATCACCATTGGTCCTCCGTACCATCCATTTTTGGGGTTAATGCTACCAATCCATTTCAGTGTCGCCGATATGTTCAAAAGAAGTCGCTCAGAGAATTCAACAACCCAGCTAACGCCTCATCCACTACAATACCTTCACTCTCCATTTTTCATGACCGCCATTCTTGAACCTTGTATCATCAGATCATTTTCACCTCCACAAAATCATTTGCTTGGTTTCGCGTCGTAGATGTGGGATTCATTAAGGCCCTCCTACAACGGGTCACTTCTTGCCGATATCAGCTCATTATCCAAGAAGTTGACTTAGGAACAACCCTTTCAGTACTTTGAAGCTTACATGCCTCAATGGCAAGTTTCTCACTTCCGGCGACATGTTTACCTCAATGACCTTCGACCGAAATATTTTGCGTGGTGTTCGACATCGACTCATATATTCACACCACATGAATTGTACTATAGTACCTTGAGGGTGATTATCAATATCGGTGATTACTCTCGCACCTGTTAATAGCTTACATCATTCGCTGGTAATCAGGCGATGTCTTTCCATGTTCAACTTCAGAACATCTCTTCACATGGATTGACTTGTACATCGGGCGAAGATTGAACGAGTTTGAAGACCCTAGATCTAGTTTCATCCATCCGGGCTGCGATATATTCAGGAAAATAAAGACATCAAAATGTACTCCAAAAGCTGACAGATGATCATCCAAGCTAAGGGATCATGGGCACAAAGAAAAAACAAATCTGCAACAGCAAACATTACCTACCTTACTACATGAAATGAATTTATAAGTTGAGCATGGGAATCCCGCCGCCAGCCGAGATCATGAATAATATGAAGATAATGTATTGTATTTATTTTATTATAGGTCACCTTCCAGTTCGAAAAACCTTGGATCCTCATGATAAAGCATTTCACCTGACATCAGAAGATTTACGACCTCATGCTTTAGGGGGAAACTGTTATAGACATATTTGGGCACTGCAGCCCCAATCACATATGTCGATAAACCAAGGGCTCCTAAACCCTAAAAATGTTGTTTCATACTCTAAAGTATCAAGGTCAACTGATTACATGACTTCCCAGAAGTTCCACCTGAAAAACTACTTAGAACTGGTCAAAACTAACCCATACAAACTGCTCCTTGGTCAAGGTGCGATGCATCTCACCTATTACACATGGGGTGTTCCATGCATACTGAAAAGTCCTTTTGTAGGGTGCGATGGGTGAGAGTAGACAAATGGCAGAAGCAGTTGGCTAAGTGGAAACCCAGGGAATCTTCTAGAAACTACTCATATGACACTTGCCTCTCTGAATTCACCCAGGGATGAGTAAGAGATCATGAAATCTCCAAGTGGAACCAAGAACTATTAGTGGAATGACACTAATCAAAAACCTAGAAGCTGACTCACCCCCTTGCAAATATCTATATATGTATCCCTCATCCTAGAGATCCAAGGGGTGGAATTTTGTAATCTGTAAGGAAGTGCTGTTGGTTTCTCTTTGAGACATTGTATTGTTGGGTGATCTTGCTTTTCATGAGGTGAAGAGGGCTTTCATGCTGGGAGGATGATGCTAGATCAGAAAGTTGGGTTTTAATCCTCTCTTCTACTTCTACTATCAATAAAGTTATTTGAGTTTTCCTCCATATACTTGTGTGTTTATGAATCTTGTATTTGTGTATACAATTGTATGGTTAATGTACTTCTGATTCTATGTTGTTTATGGTATCATAGATCTCTATGCTTTGATGGTTTCTTGTTGCTTTGCCTCTACAGGTGTTCTTTGAAGTGGGACAAGTGAGGAAGGAGTGACAAACTCTATCGAAGGAGGGAGGAAACAAGCAAGGAGCCAAGCGAAAGATTAAGGTTGGTGCTCTCTGCTTCTCAGCTTCATCGTGGGTGATAAAACAAAAAGAAAAGTTTTGACACCGTGACAATAAATATCATTGACGATATTTATTATCACGGTGTCAAAACTTTTCTTTTTCGTTTTATCACCCACGATGAAGCTGAGAAAGTGCTCAATGCTTGCCATGGTGGTGCTTGTGATGGTCACCTCATTGACAATGCCCAGAAAATCATGCATGTCAGGTTCTTTTGGCCTTATATCTTTAGTGATTGTATTGAGGCAGTGAAACACTATCCCAATTGCCAATTATATGCGCCTAAGCTGTGATCTCCACCTACTCCCCTCCATCTCGTTGTCGCAGCCGATCCTTTTTGTAAATGGGCTATTGACTTCATGGAGTGTTGGCCCCAATCCGCTAATAACCACAAGTATATTATCATGGTCGTCGACATGGAAACATTCAATAATGTCATGGGTACTGCAGCCCTCTTCTTCTTTAACCATGTTATCGCTCGATTTGGGGTTCCAAAAAAATTGGTCTCTAACCATGGCCGACACTTTGAATATGAGATATGGCATGAGTTATCCATATTTTTTGCTTCAAACATCAATATTCATCTTCTTATTACCCCCAAGGCAATGACCAAGTTGAATCTGTCAACAAGATCCTTAAGACTATGCTTCAGTGGACAGTGAATAAAACCAAGACCAACTGGTATTTAATTCTCTTCCCTGCTTTTTGGGCCTATAGAACTTCTGTCAAGACTGCCACCGGGTTCACTCGCTTCCACCTTGTTTTTGGAGAGGAGGTAATTTTACCAATCGAATGTGAAATCCCTTCCCTTCACCTTGTCATCAAACTCCTCCCGGACACCCAAACTTTATAACAATGACTCATAATTCTTGAGCGCGCCACTAAAGACCATCATGTTGCATTGCAAACCATCGAAGAAGCCAAAAGCACACCAAAGCTCAGTATGACTGCAAATTCCACCCTCGTACCTTCCATGAATGCAACCTTGTTCTTGTGTATGACCAAGCTCATGATATCCTAAGGCATGGGACATTTGAACCATTATGGCTAGGGCCTTATATCATCCATACGTGTTTTGGCAAGGGGGCATACCTATTAGAGGATTTAGAAGGAGAAATCTTTCCCAATTCTCAAAATGCACTCTACCTCAAGAAATTTCACCTATAGCATTTCCCGTTGAAATGCATGTATATCTTTCTTTATTCTTGCATTTAGGTAGTTTGCACCTCCCACATTCTTACAAATTGTCTTCTTACATCTTTTAGATGGATCCATCATCCATACCTTATATCAGTTTTGTCAATGGTGCAAGTCACTTCACCAGGAATATTTCCTTGGCATCTTGAGCAATTTTCACCCCCTTGCATCCGTTAGTCCACTCCAACAACGTTTGCATTGGATTTTTCCACCAATAACTAGGTCAAATATATTGCGGTGATTTGTTTGTTAGTCGATGCCCTTGACCGTCGCATCCTTCACCTTCATGTTTGTCTTGATTCCTTGCTACTTGTCATGCAATTAAATGGTTTTTATCATTTGCATAATCATATCCTATTTAGAAAATATCTACAAGTTAAGATTTTGGTGCATGAATTTGAATCCATTTCATTCAATCATGGTCCTAGAGCCTAGAATCACTATGTAGATACCATTGCTAATAACATTCTAAACTAGAAATCAATACCACATACATATATTTCTTAAACTATAAATGCATCAAATGTATAGCAACTTTCAGTTACCATCTGGGCCCCATGATTGTCCGGGTGTAATTGGTAAGTCAGGATATCCCTAATAGTTCATGCCACAATATGGATAGTCATTTATGTATAGTGGCATCTGGTCCCAATGAGCAAAAAACTTAGGTCATAACACTCGTCTGTGTAGAAAATATGTGATAGGTTAACCTGATAGTGCAATATAAATCAAAGCAAAATACTAAAACCTACTTCTACTATCAATTTGCGGAAGCTTGAAGATCGAGCTGAACAATATAACCAAAAGAAGAAGAATCAATGGCACAATACACATGAAAATACTTTGGGGAAAGTCTCAGATAAAAACCCCACACTACTGTATTATCATACATGGTGGAAATACATAGGAATTATACAAAGCCTTAGCTCTCACAGCTAGCTAGCTCTTAGTACAATCCTGACAGATGCTCACAGGTGTTGGATCTTAGAATTACTCTCTTTGACAACTTTTCTCACTTCTTTCTCTTGTTTTTCCATAAAATACAGATCCCCATCACTGATAAATGATAGTTCTTGTCTCAAGGAAGACATTAAATGATTGACATGTTATACTTTTATGTTTTTACTATTTGAAATAAGTTTTTGCAAATTAGCTATGAAGCGTAGCCCATTCTACAGCTAACCATGTGTTCTGTAGCTACTTCCATGGTTGAACAAGTTACAGGTGTCAAACGAGGAAACCGGCCACATGGGCATCTCTGGAATTGTCTCGACATGGATCCTATCCTAATCACCCAACCCAAATCGACAAAAAAACTAGCTCAAGACCACAGTGAAAGGTGGATTCAAACGAAGAAACCCGAGAGCAATAGGACTCTGTGTCCACTCTTCATGGCTAATTAATAAATCCGACGGTTTTGTTGCAGCATTAACTCAAACCAGCCACTGGTGATAACAGTTTCGTGCAACCATCTTGCTGACTTAAAGTCACTTGTAGCTGATCAACCATTTACGAAGATCTATTGTAATATGTGGAAACCACCTGTAGCTAAATTCTCTCAAAAGATAGTTAGGAATGTTTCTTTAAATATCAGTTGTACATAACTCAGAAGAGTTTGAATTTTTGTATGTATTAAGCTCAGACTTACAGCTCTGTAATTTTGGAACTTATTTCCCTGTTAATAATATGAAGTCGTGTTTGACCAAGTGATCATTTGAAAGAGTATCTTCAGCTAGTTAGCAGCTCAACTCAATCAGTTGCAGAGGGCCCTTGCACTGAAGGAGGTTTTTCTTTCATTTACTGTTCAATTTAGTTTCATTAATTACTTTTATTGGTGTTTTTAGTTTAGGTTGATTTCCTATAGTTTGTTTTCTTTTAATTATGTTTAGTAGCATAATGTTAGAATTCGATGGTGCAGTCTTGTTTCTCCTATCTATTTCATAAATGAAACTTGTTTTGTTTTAACAGGGTAAGGTGGAAAAGTAACAAGGATGCATTGTTGATTAGTTTACTTACTGTTTGTTTCCTCTGTTATTTATTTCCTAGTTCATATTGCCAATGCACTGTGTGGATAAATGTTTTTGGTCACCATTTCAAGCTAATATCCATCCTAAACTAAATGGTTAAACATTCGCTTCACATGAGGATTGAAATCAGTTAGTTACTCTCTACATATTTGATTTAGTTCTTTGGACTATAAAGTACAGTAAGCTGCTTGTATTCCATCTCAAGAAAGTTATCTTTCAAAATTGAAGGCTTGGACAACTAAAAGTGCTTTAGTTAGTTTCATTCTCTGTAATTATTTCAATTTGCCTTACAACTTCACCTTTTAATTTTTGACTTAGGATTAAATGTCAAGATAAGATAGATGCTCTGTTTTTCCTTCCTTTAACTTAGATTTTGATTAGTTCACCTTTAGGAAATTTAGACTCAGTTTCTCATAATTCAGACTGTACATCATTAGGAATCAAGGAAACCCCCAAAACAAAATAATATAAAAATACAAAACAATGAAGTAAGAAGGGTTAACTAGCACATATAGTGCACTACACTTCATCATCTTATGAGCCTCGGCTGATAATTTATGCAAAGCAATTTAGGAAACTAAATTGACTAAACAGCAAGCAATCTTGGCTTCTCTCCAGCCTTCCTCTCTGCCCTCCAAGATCCTATTTCTTTGCGTTGTTCCTTGTGGATGATTAGCCTATTACGAAGTGGAAAACCAAGCCTTCAAAACTGCGCAATCCTCAAGGATGAATCCTTGACTGCATGCATGAGTTTTATCCATGAGAAAACACATGCAATTGATAATACATTGTCCTTGAACATTAATCTCAACTAGTTATTTCTCGGAATAGACATGCATGAGTTTCTGATGAGGGAATCTTCAATTAACTAGAGGAGCACTAGTTGAGTGCATTAATGCATCGACTGACTGTTAACTCATTATTATTTCCTCAAATAGTTTGGAACTAATTTAACTGGACCTAACTCAGTAAACTGAGTTAGATAATTACAACTCAAATATAACTCAATCTTATCTCCTTAATTTAAGGGATAACTCTTGCATGATTTCAAAAAGACTTCTAACTTGAATTTCTCCAACTAATTAATTTAAAATAAACTAATTAATTATTTCCAAGTAGTTGTTAAGACTAAATTCGATTTTAATTCAAAATTTAATTCCAGGACAAATGAAATTGGAATATTCTTGTTTCCATATTTCAACAACATCTCAACAAGAAAGGGATTATCTGCCACCCCGATCCTGTCTCTATGGAACTCAAATTTACACTTTGACAATGCCTTTGTCAAAATGTCAACATCTTGCTCCTCTGTCGAAATATACTGCAGCAACACGATCCTCCTCACTACACAGTATCTAAGACGATGATACCAGATGTCGATGTGCTTGGACATGTAATGAAATATTGGATTCTCAGAGAGTTTGATACAACTTTTATTATCACAATAGATCACAGTTGGATCCATCCTCTGATCAAACAAACCAACTAGGATTTTTCGCATCTAGATGGCCTCACATGCTGCCTAACTTGCAGCCATGTATTCTACCTCTACTGAGCTGAGTGAAACCGATCTCTGTTTCCAGTTGTACCAAGAAACTACCGTTGACCCAAGGTTGAAAATCCCTCCTAATGTGCTCTTCCGATCTGATGGACTCCCTACCCAATCTGCATCAGTGAAGCCCTGTAGCTTCACTTCCTTTGTCCGTCTATACCATAATCCATACTGATGGATCTTCCAACCCATCTGTGCTGATACTGACAACATAGATCTGATAGATGAGTACCGTGCGACAGGAGCAAAAGTCTCATCATAATCAATCCCTTCGACCTATGAAAATCCATGGGAACAAATCTTGCCTTATGCTTCTCCACACTACCATCAATAGCTCACTTTACCTTGTAAAGCCAATGGAAACTCACGACTGACTTGTTCTCTGGTCTTGGAACCATGTCCCAAACACTGTTATGAACTATGGAGTCATACTCCTCCACCATAAGAATCAACCCAAATCAGATGCTATATAGCTTCCTCAAAGGAAGATGGCTCGGTCTCAACACATTCCCCAACAAGGGCCATGTACCCAGTGTACCTCTTAAGTGACCTCCTCTGTCTGCGCTGAGAAGATGGTGCTCCCACATTCTCTCTCACATCCTCAAATAATATGTCAGCTTCTCTTGTGCACTTTCGTCTGTCTCTCAAAGACTCTACTTGAGTGGATGTCTCCACTCCTGGAACCTCTACGTGTGGCTACTCCACATTAGTCTAAGGCTCCTCCTTCTTAAGAACCAACAGTTCCTCCACATCCTGTAGTTGGAGCTCCCTCTCAAGGGAAACTCGCATGGCCTTCTGCTCATGAAACTTGAGATCTCTGCGAACCACTATCCTCCGACTAGTAGGCAAGTACACCCGATAGTTGTGAGGTGTATCAGTGTACCCCACAAATATCCCCAACTCTGTTGTTGGCTCAAGCTTCTTGCATGCATCCTTTGTCACATGGAAATATACCGATGAGCCAAAGATCCTGAAGTGACCGACATCTGGTCTCTTACCAAAGAAAGCTTCCTCTGGTGTCTTCATCCCAAGTATGCGATGTGGGCTTCTATTCTACAAATACACCATTGTGTTGCATGCCTCAGCCCACAAGTGAAGTGGTAGGCCTTGGTCATGCAGCATTGCCCATGTTTCCCCTACAATAGTTATGTTCTTCCTTTCGGCCAACCCATTTTGTTGTGGGTTATGTGGTGCCGTCTGTTATCACTCAGATTTTCTCTTAGACTTTATCAAAAGAAGGGACACTCCAAGGTAACCACAAACCAATATTTTAAGTATAGAATCTAGCCAATCTGTACTGAGAGAGGGCTCTTTGTTTGTGATTTAGCTTTGTTTTGTGAGATATAAGGCTAGTTATGAAAGCTTGGGGGGTTTTGATTTTGTTTGGTGGTGGAATTCGAGAGCAGATAGATAGAACAAGGTAATTCATGCGATTGGGATATGGAGTCAACTGAAGGATGGCTTAAATGGATCAGGTTGATTTAACAAAAGATAAATTTCATAAGGCAAGATAGTTAAACAAAAGACAAATGATAGTTTCAAATGGGTGATATGTTCTTGAACAGGGAGGAAGGGCAACTAAGAATCCTTCAACAAGGTCCAAAATGAGGGAAAGTGGGTGCTCATTCACAAAAAGCAATTAAGAATTCTTTATTAAATGGTCACAGTGATAAGCTATGAAAGCAAGGAGCGATTAAGAATTCCCTACCTATAATAGTCTGGAAGAAAACATTAAGAATATAAACGATTTTAAAGACATAATGCAATAAATATCTTTCTCAAATATAACCTTTTGTTAATCATTCAGATATGAAACACATATGAATATTTAAACCAGAAAATTGTAAAAACACAGGATATAGAGTACTTATTTGTTTCTCATTTGACACAGGTATCCTGTAAAAGTCCTTTGCTTTATTCCTTTGTTCCAGCTAGCCATACAAAAGTTGTTTAATAGCACTTCAATTCCAAAAGTAAATTGTCTACAGAAATGTCTAAGAATCCACACCTAATACTTTGAATGAAGAAGTATTTATACAAATGTTTGCATCAAAATATCTCCTAACTAAGAGAGATATATTCTAGGGAAACTAAATATTTTTTACAAGAATATAGAGACAAATGGTCTCGAATGTAGAAACAAGAAGTGAACTGACTGTTGTTGTCATTGTTTTTGTTGAAGGAGCTGGAGGCATGTCCTATGATTATGCATCTTGTTGTCGTGCTAGTAACTCTGTGTTGGACAACTGATCTTATCTTTTCATCGATACTCTTTCACCTGTATTTGATACTCTTTTCCTGTTCACCTTTTCACCCTTTTTACCAAAATTTATTGTGGTAATTATTTCTCTTTACCTCACTTAAGTCATGGTAATTTTACAGGATGTCAGTCATGTTGGACCACCAATCATCTTTTGGTATTCTTGTTCTCGTCATCTTCCTCTAGATTTCATCTGCTTCAGTATATTTCACAAAATTGGGTTGCACTGGGAATAGGTGCTTCACTTCATGTTCAATGTAAAAAAGGTTCTCCAAACCATCATAAAGAACTTTCCCTACGGGCAATGCCTTGACTGCAAATGAACTGGCCTGACTGTTAACTTGCTGATGCAACTTGTTGATGTAGTTTATCTAAGCCATTAGCTTGTCATTGATGACTAAAGGACTTGGAAGTCCTTGACTTTGTAAGATGCCAAATTTACTCATGAAATCATCGATATCTTCCTGCATACTTTGACATCTGCGTTCCAAGCCTTGCATTAGATTCTTTTTGGTCAATACTTTCTTTATTTCAAGGATGGTAGCAGTCTTATCCTCAATGTTTAATTGCTCCAACTGTTGCTTTTTTCTACTATTTACAACATTGATTAGCTAGACTGCCTCTTTAGGCTTTCTACCTAATTCCTCTCTGGCCCTTTGAACTTCTTCAAGAGCAGGCTTAACCAAATCAATTTGTTCAAAAATAATTTGAATTGATGACCAAATATCATTGATGGAATCAATGATATTGGTCCACAATATCCTCATGGTCTCTGTCAAGGGGTTTTCAAATGTAAGGTTTTTCTCCATTGCTCTAATCTATTGGGTTAAGCCTTTGTTTTTCCTCATCTCTTCTGCAAAATTGATTTTTGATACATCATATTTTTGCTCCAATGTGGTGAATTTCTCTTTCACCTTCTGTAGCTTTATGACTTGGAGCTTCATCTCCTCCATGGACTTAATCAAGTCTTCTGTACTCTGTGTTGGTGTACCTGTCTGTGATATACCTGTTACTTCTATGGGTGAAGCTGTTGCCAAAGGAATATTTGGTGCTAAACTTGATGCCAATGTAGAAGGGACTACTATTGAAACTATAGGCACTATAGTCTAGGCTGTGTGGTCAACTCACTCTGCCTTGACTGTACTGCTTTCTCTAATTCATGCTCTGTCTCTTTTAATTGCTCATTTAGCTTAAGGACCAAGTCCATAAGCTCCTCTTCATTTTTCTTCTCAATCACTTCAGCAGTTTGAGTGTGAATGAGTGGTGGCAATTTCAATTATTTCCTAAGTGCATCTATATCTTCATTCTTCTTTTTTATTAGGCTCTCTGCTACCTTGGCATCCTTTGGGTCATGGCCCAACTCAATAATCAATTCCTCCAATGATTTGATTATGTTGTATTTTGCCTGTGAGGATGCCTTTTCAAGTTGCAATTGGGCAGTAGTGTTGCTCAATGAATTTTGCAACCTATGTTCCATCATTTCCTTGCTAGTCATTGTAGAATAGACCATCTCCCCTATTTGTTTGTGCAGTTCTATCTTATCTATGGGGTGGATGTCTTTAGCCATGACTTCAAAGTCAGTTTTGAGGTAATCTTCCAAGGACTTGGGCTATAACATTGTGGGATTTAGAAAGGTCATTTGCATTTTTCCTTCCTTAATGTCAAAAGCTGACATCAATCTGGTTTGATTTGTAGGGGCCATCTTCAAGTATTGAGTGTAGGCTTGTGCCTTCAGCTACTCATTCTTGGTCTTTGTCTCCTTGAATTTTCCTTTTATGTCTATGATCTTCTCAGATGAAGATCAAAAAGATGAAACTTCTACACTCTGTTGTCTTTCAAGCTCTTGTCTTTGTGAGCTGGAAGGTGTCCCACCTGTCGGAAATGTATGTAAACTATCTCCACCTTCTTTTCTCATGCTTTCTATTGTTTATTCGTTGTATTCTTCCTCTGAATATGGATTTAGCCTGTGCCTCTTAGCACCAGGCTGGTTTGGAGGACCACTGGCAGGGGTAGCTACTTCCCCGTCTCTTTTCAAATTCTCTTCCTCATTCGGAGGAGTCTACACAACTGGGGGATTTCCCATATTAACCTGAGCTAGATGAGTTTGTGGTGGAGCTTGTTCTTCAAAGATTTCAGGCTGCTTTGACATCTCTATTTGTCCTAATGTTTGTGGTTATCCCGATGCTGGAGTTCTTATTTCCTGAAATTGTCTTTGGGATGGCTCTGTTGTGGAGGAACCATGTTCCTGTGTTTTCTTTTGAGAAGTTTCGGTTGTAGAAGTACTGGGTTTCTGTGCTAGTCTTTGGGAATACTCTGCATGTACCTTTTCAAAAGAATCCAGGTCAAGTCTCTTTTCTAAGTCTTTCATCACATTCTCTACCTCAACTTGATCACTATCCATTTCAACTAGAGTTCCTTCCCTCCATTCATCCATATTTGCATACTGTTCAATCTCAAGGATTCTGTGATGGATATAGGGTGACAGCTTATGTTTCATTCTCCTATCACAAATGAAACCTTGTGAGTCATATCTCCAAGCAAAGCTTTTCTTGAGTTTCATTGTTGTTTCTATGATTTCTTCTGCTTTTTTCCCTGCTTCTCTATTGTTGCATATAAATGGACCTAAGTGGTCTTTGATCCTTAATTGGGCCTTCTTCTTGGCCTTGGTGAAATGAATTTGGTCAGATTTTAGCATTTGCCTGTAATATTCCAGGGCAAACAATCTCATAGGGACATACTTAGGCAGCTTGAAAGGAGGGAGCTCACAACCATAGATTCGGATCTCAGTGTGATTCTGGTATAAGTACCAGTCTCCTATCTTGTATTGCTTTGATAGTTGCAAAATTTTCTTGATCTCATCACTAATCCTAGGAAGGGGATCTCCTGTCAGCATGTTGGTCACAGGGTGGAAAAACTGGTCAATGAATTCATTGTATGAATAGAGACAAGTATACAAGCAGTGAAAGATGGAAGTCCAGAAAATGACTGATCTGGGATTACCTTTGGTATCAAACTTATTCACAGAGAAAGGAAACTTGTAAGACTTATAGTAAAGGAAAAGCTGATATATGACTGTAGAATACTTGAATACCTTTTCATTTTATAGTCTCATGAACTAGTCATGGATTTTCTCAGCAATGAAAGAAGCATAGTTATATTTGACCACAGGGGGCTGACTAGGGGTAAAAATGGACATGAAAACTAGAGTCAATTCATCCACATACTCACTAGTATTGAAACCCATTAAAGAAACAATCATATTAACAATGTTTCAACCCATATTAGTGAAAAAGCATGTTAGATAGGGAGGAGGATCTTTGAGTATGTGATCCCTATCTATGAAAGTATGGAAAAGGCGGTTCAGTTCATAACTAGACATTTTGGTGGACTTTTCAAGCAATTCCCCAAGGGAAATGGGGGTGAGACTTTGACAGGGCTGAAACTATAGCATTTCATTTATTGAGTTTGCAGTAATTATGAAGAGAACAGTTTGATTGGGGGACATTATTGCTCTGAAGGTGGAATCGTAATTGGCTTGACATTGATGGATAATGTCAGGGAAAATGTGCACAGAAGGGAGCATATACCATGGGAGATTTGATTCCCATAGTCCTATGGTATCAGAGCCATTCATGAAATTGTCTCGGCATTGACAAAATACTTTCAAGAAATTTTTATGAAATTTAAGGTCTTTTATTTGAAAATCTTTATCTGCTAAGGGCAAATTATCCAAATCTCTATGAGGAGTAGTGATAGGAGGTACATTGAGGGCCACGGGGGTTTCCATTTCTAGTTCTTGTGGATTCAAAGATGAAAATGGGGTTTATTGAGTGAGATAGGTGAAATAGGGGCCCTGGAGCCTTTAATTTTAAGTTCAACAACTCAATTATACTGAATTTTGGGTTTTTCAATGTAATCATAGAGGAAATTAAGTATTTATAGGGTTTCTGGAAGGAATCTGGTAAATACCTACTTATGGAGTGATTGGCAATGGAGTGTAGGTTCATTGGGTGCAAATGGTGGACTGGAGTGGCGTCGGACTACAAATTTCAGGGTGGCTAACGGTTGGAGTACGAGCTGGTCAAATTCACGTTCTGGTTGCATGCATGATTTTTCAAAATAAGGATAGAAAACAGTTTAACATTGTTTTTTATGCAAATTCAAAGTTTTTGGCATGTTTCATGATACGGACAGGTGGCGTCAGTGCGGAAGCGACTTGATGTTTTGTTGTTAGCGGGAGGCGGTAAGCGGCTTTCATCGCACCGCTATTGGAGGGTAAGTGGTATTTGGGAGGGACCGCGCGGTTCCATACGCTGCTTGACGTGTAGCATCAGTACTATTCATGAAACCGCTCACCATCACACGCTAAAAGTCGACCACAAAGGCCCGTGCGATATGCGTGATGACCGTTGGATCTGTGGGATTCAATCAGACGTTGGTCGGGGAGATGAATTGACTGGCGGATACGGAGGGCGGGCCTGATCTAAATTTAAAAAAAAAATAAAAAATTAATCAAATCGGGCGTGATTTAATTGGTTATCGAGTTATTAATTAGTTCAAATGACGTAATTAATCCTCTTTAAATGGTGGAGGGGTCGAGTTCTTAATTAACTACAATTAGTTAATTAATCCCATTTATTTATTTGTTTTATGGTTATATTTAACTAAGGGGCGGGATATATAACAATTTGGGGTTTTGTATAATAATACAAGCGTGGGTAATTTTGTTTTATTCGGGAATTATATAATAAAACATTAGTGGTTAATATGACCAAATGAATGAAAAATCGCTAAGCCCAATGTTTTCCGAAAATATTTCATCATATAACATATTGATTTAGGCTGAAAGTGTATAAAAAGGCTTTTTATGAAGATATATTTCAATTTCCCTAAGTAAAATAGGATTTTACTTAGGAAACGTTTTATCAAAGGAATGAGTGATCTTATGGGCGGGGGTGAGGGGGGGTAATGCTGATGAAAGGGGCTTAAGTACTTTAAGCATTTCCAATTATTGGGCCAAGGGTCCGGTCCCTCCAAAAGTCAAAGAAATGCTCTGAGCCCCTCTAATATTACCTTTAGCACTTAGGGAATTAGTGAAAATTAGGGAAAAATGAGTGGGTAAGTTAATTATTGTGACTTTGAATGTTGATGTTCCTTCCATGTGATACATGCCTTTGCCAAGTGATAAAAGTAAAAGATTTAAACATTTAAACTGATCATTCACCACACATTTATTCTGCAACCATCGTCTACTTACCCTACCTACTTTATCCTAGCATTTTCACTTCATTATTAGGGTGCACTTAGACTGGAAAACCCTTGTCAAACTTTCTTTTCTTTCACATAGTGATGCCTATCTAGTCTACACTTATTACATCCAAGGGCTCAGGTTAAACTGTTGAGCTCCTTTTTCACTCTACCTATCTACTTATCTGTCAAGTTTACACTGTTTGGTCAGATCTTTATTCTCTAAAACATGAAATAACCAAGTTTAAATTGTTTGGTTACCATGGATTATGGCATAGGTAACAAGTTGCACACAATCATTATTGTAAAAAGTAAAATAGTAGTGGCATTTGGTCTTTCATCTTTTGACCTCTTTTTATTCTTTTTACCCTTTTATTCTTTTTCTAGGGTATACCCTCTTTACATTTTTTAATTTTTAATTTTTTGATTTTTTACAAATGTGGAAAACCTTTGCAACAAGTAAAGGTATGAACATATTTCAAAGCTAAACCAAGTCAATCATGATATATGACACCTATTGGTATAGGGGCATAGTAGTGGCTCCAATTAGGGATGTCTTTCCCTAGTGGAAAGTCAAGAACAATAGATCAATGGCCTTCTGAACAACTTTGATTATGCTCTGGAATCTTCCTTTTCCTGTTGCCTTATTGTATTTATGATAGTAATGCTTCTAATCTTAGGGCCTTCTCTTCGGGCTTCAATTTCACAAGTTTACCATCCAATCAACATTGACAGTATAAAGGATATATTATGTACAGTTAGAAATCTAATTAGAGTTAAAAACTGGGATCAAATTAATGCTTCAACATCCGACCATTAACTGGTCCTCCTTCAAGTTATGCACCATCTAACTCTTTAAGAAAATATGCATTGTTTCCTCTGAAAGCATATATTATATATGGCCCTTTCCACAAGAAATCAAACTTTCCATGTTTTCCTTTATCCTCCCTTATGGAATCCCATCTTAACACTTTATCTCCAAGGTAGAAATCTTCTGCGTTGGTCCTTTTGTCAAAGATCTTCTTGAGTTTTTCTTGTAGTACTTGAGATCTCTGGTACACCTCCTCCCTAGTTTGCTGCAAATGGATGGTCTGGTTTATCCTTCTTTGTATATCATTTGGTTCCACTTGAGCTTCTTGCAGTAATTTCATGACAGGAACCCTAAAAATGAGGGAAAAATAGCCTCCATGCCATATTCTAGCTCATAAGGACTAGTTCCAATGGATTTTTTGGTTGTAAGCCTGTCTTCCCACAAAGCATTGATCAATTTTTTGTTCCAAGCTTTCTTATTTTCTTCCAACAATTTTTTGATGATATTAATTAGACTCTTTTTGGAAGATTCTGCAAGTCCATTCCCTTGAGGATATTAGGTTGTGGAATGACCCAGTGTGATGTGATACTTATTACATAAAGTAATCATTTTCTTCGACTTGAAAGCTGCATCATTATCAGTAATGATTTTGTCCGGGCAACCAAACCTGGACAGAATATTGGCCTTTAGAAATCCTATGATAACAGTGTCTATGGCTTTTCTGGAGGGAATGGATTCTATCCATTTTGTAAGATAGTCAGTTGCAGTGAGTATCCATTTATGTTGACCAGAAGAAGGTGGATGAATTTCTCTAATGAAGTCAAGACCCCATTGTTGAAAAGGTTTCTCTGTGGATATAGGTTTCAATGGTAAAGGTAACAATTTTCTTTTTCCTTCAAATATTTGGCATTTGTGGTAGGAAGTTACAAATTTCTTTACATCTGCAAACAAGGTTGGCCAATAAAATCCAGCGCTTAGAATTTTGTCAGCAGTTGACTTCCAATAGAGGTGTCCACCACAGTCCCCTGCATGAAATTCTTGGAGAACCTTGACAGCTTCTTCTTTTAATAAACAATTTAACAATATGCCTTCATGATTTTTCCAAAATAAAGAACTATCTAAGATAAAAAAATTTGAAGACTTCATTTTCAAAAATCTATTCTTGGTTCTGTACAACCCTGGAGGAGCCTGCAGGTTTTGTAACACATAAATAATATCAGCATACCAAGGTGAATCTGAAAAGGCCTCGCTGATCTGTGGAGTCGCCATCTCCTGCTTGTTCCAACTCTGCAATGAGATTTATGTCTAGGGCTTGGCAATTAGTTTCTGCCATGAGTTTCGCCAATCCCTGACCTTTAATTAGCTTAGTGGGTTTTATCTCTAAATCATATTCTAAGATAGTAGTTATCCATTTTCCTCTTTTGCCATCAATTCCATCCTGTGTCAGAATGTCTTTGATTACTGCATTAGGAACATAAGCTATTATATGAGAATATAAAATATAGATCCTGAAATATTTAAGAGCTTTTACCAATGCAAAAGCTTGTTTCTCCATTATTTTGTATTTTAACGATGCATCTCTGAGAGCTTTACTAAAAGATGCTATGGGTTTTTCACATCCTTGATCATCTTTTTGTAGTAAAACTGCAGCTATGGTGTGTTCTTATGCAAAAGAAAAAATGATGAAGTCTCTATCAAACTATGTGTTGGAAATAATACTGAGAGGGGGGGTGAATCAGTATTATCACATTAATAAAACTTTTTCATTTCCATAATCAGATTCATATATGCTACTTCCACAACTTCTTATGATTAAGTTAATTGATCTTCAATGACTGCATTAGAACATTATCAACCATATTATCAGTTAACAGATGCAGTAACATAGAATAGATCATCACACATAAGGCACACACATGAACACCATGATATAAGGTGGAAACCCAATGCGGGAGAAAACCACCTGCTGCAAGTCATCTCAATCTTCTTCTTAATAAGAAAATCCTTTTACAATATTTGTACTGGTGCAGTCTTATACCAGTACGGGAGCTACAACCCCCTTTGCTCTTGTACTAGCCGATCCATTTACTAGTACGCAGGCTGCTACCTGCTACAATGCTCCAAAGATTCCCTTTTGCTTTTGTACTAGCTTAAGTACTAGTACGTAGGCGCCGACCTACAATCTTCTCTCCTTCAGGTACCACGTTTCATCAATTTTCATACTGGATACACTGAAGCACAACACATAATCTGAAAGGCCAC
>APFE031434482.1:40761-71653 GCA_000404065.3 Pinus taeda
TATTTTTAAAAAAGAATTATAAAATATTATTAAAAAAATTGTGTTATATGTTAAGAATGCAACTCTTCCCAAAGCTAACTTCACCGGTATTAGTCTATCTCTCATTGTCTAGTTTGAGACAACATTCCATTAATGTAGGCAATCTCTAAGGTTTTTTTTTTTTTTCGAACCTCTTTGAATTTCCATTTCATAACCAGCTTGAAACTAATTTCAATAGAATTTTAAATGAATTTCATGAAATTATTCGTGTTTGTGTTTCGCTTGTTTATATTAAACTTGATATTTGTGAATCTCATTCAAAAAAATCCAATAATAAAATTCAACCAACTTCAAATTTAATCAATAAATTCATCTAGTGATGAGATTGGAGGAACATCAATTTTAATCACTTTTATTCGACTAATCTAGTGACTTAGCTTGTCATATTTTTCTCTCTACATCCTTTATAAATTGAAATATTTCTTAATAACAAATGTAATATTAATTTTATATTTAATATAATATTATAATTTTTTAGAAGAATATGTAAGAGTTAGTAAGCATATCAAAATATTATAGAACAATTTATCTATTGTATATACTGAATTTTTTTATATCAATATAATATAATAAATAGTGTATAAAAAAATATTGAAACGAATATGTGAACTTCTCATAACTTTTTCTCTACTTCTTTGGAAAGGTTGGAAGGTTACACCTCTAACATAAGGTTAGGCATGTTGAAACTTGATGTATTTGGAGGAAGCATGTCAAATGGTGATGTTGCTAAATATGCATTTCATGCCTTTCTCGGTTTTCATTGTTATTTTTTTTTTAACTCACCACATTTGGTTGTATATGATCTACACATTTGGTTGTATATGATCTACCAATAAAGAGGAATAGAACTATGCCATGTGTATATGATCTACACATTTGGTTGTATATGATCTACAAATAAAGAGGAATAGAACTATGCCCATTGGATTTAAAGTAGGTATTCATTTGTTTCATTTAATATAAATACTTCATTCTTTTCTAAGTTTTTATTGTTATATTTTTTGTACCCACTACATTTGGTTGGTTGTATATGATCTACAAATAAAGAGGGATTAGATCTATGTCTATTGATTGCAAGTAGATATTTATTTGTTTTATTTAATATAAAAAAATTCTTGCATTTTTTTTAATGTTTATATTGTTAATTTCAATATTTTTTTTTCTTTTTTTCTTTTCTATGTGGTTTATGGACCTTAAAGATCGGTGACTATTATGTCTACATAATATTTTGTACTAGATAGATCCACCTTAAGTGATCACTTCTTGTCAGCTCAACCACGGAGCCTAAACTTGAACCTGTCGAGAGAATTCAACCCGAGACTTGGATTTATGATAAATGGTGTGATTTATTTAGGGTAAAGTTTTCCTCGAACTGTATAGATTTCTCTTAAGATGAAAAACCTTGTAATAGTTCAATCTAAATTACTTAAAATTGAGTAGAGAATTAAATTCATGAAAGTTAAAAAATATCTTAAATTGTTAGATTATTTTAAAATGTTTTGTGAATTGTTAGATCATTATATAAAGAGATTGGAGTAAGTAAATTTTCAGCCTCATTGAAAAAATATGTATTGTAATTCATTCTAGGGTATTCAATTCTAACCATAGTATCTTGAGTGGGCCTAATGATTAAGAGCATGTGTTTCCTCCTAAAAGGTCACAAGATCAAATACAGATGGGGGTAGAGTATATACACCTTCTTAGACTTCAGTCAAATCCCTCTACATGGAGGGGGTCTCTTATATCATAAACAAAGGGGTATCATACATAAATTTTAATTTTTGGCTAGGCCATGACCTTAAAATTAAATTATTATTATAAATTTGCAACAAATTCATTTGCATGTTGTGTCATGTTGATATAAAGTGTCAACCTCATTGAAAAAATATGTATTGTAATTCATTCTAAGGAATTCAGTGCCATTCATAATATCTTGAGTGAGCCTACTTGTTAAGATCATGTATTTCCTCCTAGAAGGTCACGAGATCAAATACAGATGGGGGTAGAGTATATACACCTTCTTAGACTTTATTAGTGAAATCCCTGCATGGAGGGGGTCTCTTTTCCGACAAAAAATGGGGTCTCATACATCCATTTGATTTTTTACTAGGTGATGACCTTAAAATTAGTTTGTTATTATAAATTTGCAACAAATTCACTTGCATGTTGTGTCATGATACAAATAAGACCAAGTGAATTTGGTGTCATTAACACACACATCAATAGTGTTGATTGTGAATGGACATGGTAGGGTAATCCAATTGGAATTTTAGTTGCCTCTAGCTTCATTGGCCAACCAACCTTATTACTTGGACTATGATAAGAGGGATGCCCAAACCACACTAGGAGGATTTTTGAGAAAGTGCCTCACCACCCATGATCCATCACAATTCCATACACCTAGAAATGGAATCCATGTTGAAGTGGAAGGCTATAATTATAGCATGAAAGGTAATTTTGTCAAAAAATGATTGATTTGGCTAGTATTCATAGAATTCTATTATATTATATATATATATTATATATATATATATATAATATAAAGCACACACTTATGGAAATCAATCTCCATTGAGGAAACCTACAACCTCTCCCATATGTGTATGAAATATACCCTATTTTATGGTGACAATATTAATCATTTGGAGTCTAAGGGAAGAAGAATTATTGACTTCTTTCCCTTTCATCCAATTATTTCAATATATTGGATAGCCTTGGTTTCTTGGAAAAGCTGCCAAGAAAATTGTTTTCTCTTGCTTGTTTCATATCAAAAAAAATTCCTTGAATGGAAATTGTCATTTTTAGTAAGAAAAGAAATTATTATACTTTTCAAACAATTACATAGAGTACACACATCAATTAACATGTGTTGATGGTGTCTGAGATGACTACATTCTAGGTACCAGAACCATACTAGTTTGGAGCATGTTGGGGAGAGACCATCTGCCCTTAAAAGGGAAACTATAAGGTCCTCCTGAGAAGTCTCATGACAGTTTTTAATTTCATAATACTCTGAAAAAACATGCATAATAGATACTGGGTAAAAAATTACATTTGAAGACGCAAGAAGAACAATGAAAGAGCATAAACTTAGAGAGCCTTTCTTGGAACTTGTTAACGGGCATGTTCATGTTGGGAAGGGTACTCGAAATGGTTGTCATAGCCTTTCGATAACAATGGAGGTCATTACCACTTGATGAACACGCCATATGAACTAGAGTTGGCCTTTTGTTGTGAAGTTTCCCCTTTCATATTGTTTGTAGTGATAATATTATTGGCTGAAGTTTGAGCTTTATCCATAGGGATTCCTAGTTGGTTTTCCTTTGATTTTGAAGTCCCTGGGATATTAGGGATAGGATACTTGCAACCCTAAAAGAGCGGGTCTAAGTTGTCAGAGTTCTCTAGAAAATTGGATGAATCTGGCGGTGGGGGAGGAGGAAGGAATTGAATTCCCAAATCCCTAAACAAGACCTTCGAAGTTTAACAATCCTGGATTAGGTGGAAGTCCATGTCTATAATTCTTCCTTCTACAACTCTTAATACCTCTTCCTGGTCCCTGAGATGGCAACCCAACAAGTTCCTAATAACCTAATGACCATTTCCAGTATTCCTGAGCTCTTGAGATTTCATTGTTGTGACTAGGTGCCTAATGTGTTAAGGCATGCCTTCCTCAAATTCTTCCACTCGTTGATTGTGCCAAGGCTCTCCCTCATCCCTAGACTCCTCTCCTGGAATGAACCCTTTCTTCAACCATGGTTTTCTGGAATGAAGATTTCGTGCCCACAATTCCAATCTCCTTGACATTTGTTTCCCGACAAGTACAACTAAAGCTAACAATAGAGGCCAGCGAGCATAATAGAGGCCAACAAAAAATAATATTATGTCATTCAAATAGAAAGTGTAGCAGAGGCCATCAACATAGGGTAGCAACAAAGATAGGCCAGTCAAGGAGCAAGTGCAATATATGCTAGCAATAGAGGCCAACAAGTGTAGCATATACTAGCAAGAGAAACAGAGGCCTACAATAGAATCTAGTGATTGTAGTAGAGATAAACAACTTGCAAAGCATGATGAATGTGGGAATGTATGTTACCCTGTAATTTAACTTCTAAATCCATATCCCAAGCATGGTGTAAATTCACAGGCTCCGTTTGTATGCCACCCATCCCCTCACAGTGAATGTGGGTTATAGAAGATTCAAAGTGAGGTCACCACTTAGCCTTGGCCATTAATGCATTATGGTGAGCTGGCATGAGCGGCCTCAATGTTTAGGTCGAGCTAGGATGCACCCAGATCTAAGACCTTGGATGGAATTTTTTCATTCATAAGAACCTATAATTAACTTGAGATTTCGATTCTTTCTTTTTTGGAATGATTGTTTGTGTTTGAAACTAGTGTATAACTAGATTGTAATTAATAAACCTATCTAGTTGACCCGGTATATGTATGATGATTTTATAGAACTTGAATAATGCCTTGTAGACATGAATTTTTGTGAAAACATTTAAAGATCTCTACTATGGATAACCTTCATGCCATATTAGATATGGTGAGTAGTTGATGGAATTTATCATGGTTGTTGATTGATACCCTATATGCATGAGCTGAGAGGAATATGCTAGCCATGAGTAGATTGTCAACCCTAACTCCACCCAATGAAACTTCTTGTTTTCTTTTTTTTTTATAAATTCATTAACATCCTTCACATGAAATTTTTCTCTAAACAATAGTGAAAGACTAAGAGAACATATGGATTTATGGCCAATGTGGTTATGTTCCTAGCACTAAATTACTAATGAAGATCATAATTTATGTTGTTGGAGTTACATTATTAGTAGTTCCATTGAAGCATGTGAAATAAATGACAATGAAACAAAATAATACCATTCCATGGTGGATGATGAATGGAAAGAGATACATGTTTAATGTATACATTTATTTTATGATGAGATGTGTATGAATGTTGTTCGGAAATGTTGTTCCCACAACCTTTATCCTACCATATATTAATTTCTTGGAAATGAATTACAATTTTCATGGTTGATTAAATTATGATTTTTAAGAATACATGTGAAATTGAATTAATTTGTATATCAATAAAAGAATGGTGTGAAAGTTTTTTGAGACTTGTATGTTAGAAGAAAGAGTTGGTTTCTTAAGCCTCACTTGATCAAAATTTACTTATCAAGCTATTTCTTGTTTAGGAGAAAGAAACCATCTTTCATGGCTAAAGGAAGCTTAGGCATTGAGATTTAAATCCATTTGTACCGATATTTGAGGGATATTTTTATTAACTATTAGTAGGAAGTCTGATAGGTTACTTAGAGAATCATTTTCCTTGAAAGTGTTTATTTGATCACTTAAGACCATTTCCTAAAGAGCAATGTTGGGACATTGAAGTTCACTCTATAATCCATATAAATAAGGCTATTACACATATAAAGTGTTGAAGGTTGAGTGCATGTCTTTACAATCCTTCAATGTTTAAGCATTAATAGTTCAATATGAATGAGGAAAATAATGTTCAAAGGAATGGTTGATTTATGCACTTGGGGTCATTGATTTGGTGAGAACAAGGAGTGATTTAGTCATTAAATGTATATCCATTTTTCTTGTTGGAAATTGATCTTGTTTAAATCCTTTTTATGTGTTTGTGTATGCTCGCCTTGTGGAATTATGGTCATTCCTCGGGCATGAAAAAAATGATTGTTATATGAGTGATTTTTGTTATTTAGTTAAAACTAGTCATGCATAGTAAAACACCATCATTAATTGTTGTATTGATATAATGTATAAACAAGCCATGGGTATGGAATATAAATGCATTAGGCTTTTAGATTCATGAAACCCACTCCTTATGACTTTGAAACAAATTCCATATCTTGTTTGAGGAATGACTCTAAGAAACATTTCTCATTGATAGTTTTCATCCACTTAAGAAGGGTTTGATCCATTGCACTTGAAATTTTCTCTTGGAGAGGTCACATAGTTGGTCTCATTCAATTCATGTGGTAAAGATTGGTTTTTTGTTGAATTCAATGCATCACATCCAAAAATTATTTCGATGTGATACATCACATCATAAATAATATTTGTGATAAAATACAATCAATTCATAAATATTTTGTTTCATGAATCTAAGTTTGGGTGTGATCTGGATCAAAGATAACTAGTAAACAATGAATGAAACATTGTAGAGACTCAACATGATGGGAGTATGTGATAACCATGAGATTACTAATGGGCTAAGCTATTGAACATCGCATAAATAATTAGTTGTGTATAATATGAATAAGGGGAATGGATTATCACCAAATGTTTTAGTTATATGCAATATGGTTTTGATAGAAGACATGCATCATGGGTTGAAACTTATTTTGGGATACGACACTACCATGATGATCATGTTATATGACCCCTCATTCGTCTTTACCTTTTCTTATGACAAGGATTAAACCTAGGAAACATGGCATTAAAACCATGTGTGCCACATGTTTTCATGCCATGTTGGCATGGAACAAATGCTCACATAGAGCCTAGAGAGAGAAGGAAAGAATAAACCCTAGAAATCTTTAGCAGAGCATAACTCAGTACCGTTAATCCAAATTTTGTAAAAGCTATAGTTGTTGGAAATCTTAATGAGAAAAACACAATTGTGAACCCAAAAATAAATTTAAAATAATGTTCATGACAAAAATTTAGGCCCAACCTCCTCAATGATACATAGCGAGTTGGGTCAGTTATAAAAACCTAGCTAGAAGGTGAGGTCATATGCTCTACTCTATTTTCTTCATGAATTGAAAGTAAAAAGAAAGGGACACTCTAAACATATATGTTTTAGCCATTGTGGCTTGATGGTTGGTAGATAATCTTATAACTCCTTTATTATGCTCTCAAATCCCACTCCTAGATACTATGCGAGATTGGGACAAGTGTAATGCCAAAAAGATGGAACCCCTTACTTTCTTAATTGCCTAGTATTTAAAATAGAATACCTCAACCCTCATTCATTATTTTGGTTTTGGATCCCTTTAAATCTTCTTGAAAGTCCAAAAATGACTAGCCCCAGATGTGCGAGTAATAGGGGTTGATGCAACATCCATCTAGTACCATGGTATCAACTAGGTAGACAAACTTGTGAGAGGCATAACTTTCACATATCAACTATAAATTCGGTAATTTTTTCACCACTAGAAATATTATTTTATGTAGAATGGAATCAAAGGGATAGGAACTATTCTCACAAATTTTTGACTCCAAAAAATATTTCTTGATACCTTAAAGAAGCTCTAGAATATTTTATACCTCAAATATACAAACGAAGAGTTGCCCCTAAATGGACCTTGCAATCCAATTAGTCCAAAGTACTAAGACAAATTATAAATTATATATTTGATCCACTTTGGATAAAAAATATTAACAAGTTGACACCAATTAGAAACAAATTTGAAACAATAGAAACATGGATAAAACCCTTATTTAAGGCTCAATAGGAGATCCAATATCACATTTGTAAATATGCTACCATATTCATTGCCATTGTCTACCAAATAAACAACATTGTCTAGAGAACAAAATTCATGGGACGATCTTAGTCATGCCCAAGATAGCATGGCTAACTTGCGCAATGAAACAATGCCCTTGTTAGTGTAAACAAATATGGTATAGGTACTACTAAGTAGAAAAAATATAAAAACAAAGTCATACCACAAATGCAAAAAAGTTATTTGTAGATTGCAAAAAAAAAAAAAAAATTATGTGGTGGGAGACTACATTAGGGACAACAACAATGAAAAAAGGAACACAATTGTATTTAGTAATTATTTTCTATAGGAGTGGCATTTTTTTGTCATGGGTGATTCCTGCGAATAGGATATATCATAACACTGACTTGAAATGAAATGATAGTATAATGTATACATAACACTACATAGTAGGTATATTGTTGATGGATTATTCTACCAAAACATTAAAAAATTATCCCTAGATTCATTTAATAAAAGTACAATATTTTATCACTACCACTTGTTTCCTCATTAAAAACGAAGTTGTGTCATACCTTACCATCATTGCATGGTTATATAGTTTAAACTCCTAGCATACCTTATTAAACTCTCTTAAACATGTCATATTTCTCTTTATGGAAATTCAATCATTCTTGCAACTATAAATGCAAAATAAATATCACCATAAATGATCCTTAAGTATAAAAAACCCAAGAAAATGATTTGGGTTTTCTATATAGTTTTGGGGGAAGAAAATGTCACTCGGTTGAATCTTAGCACTACCTATCACCCCTAAACTAATAATCAAATTGAACTTGTCAACAACTACTTTTAAGCATATTTGAGTTGTGTTACTGCATAATCGAAATCCCAATGGGTCCAATGGTTACCTTTAATAGAATGGTGGTAATGATACAAATAATCTTGGTGCCACCTAAATGACATCCTTAGAGGTTGTCTATGGCCAATAACCATTATGAATACTATAACATTTACCTAGGGTTTAAAGGTATAGGATGGAGAGAAAACCTTCAGAACTTGGGTTAATTATCTCCACATTGTCAATGATAATTTGTTAATCACTCAAAATAAGATGAAGTAGTTAGCTAATAAGCATAATTTTTAACATCATTTTGAAGAAGGAGATCAAGTGTTCCTTTGTCAACATCCTTATAAGAAAACCTCCCTACCACCAAAGTTTTATCCCAATTTTTATGGCCCCTATAAGGTCCTCAAATGTATTGGACTAGTTGCTTACAAATTGAAACTTCCAAGCCACTCTAAAATCCATCCAACCTTTCATGTCTCCTACTTAAAGAAAGTAGTCATATCTAATTTTTGTTTTCATACTAGCCTTAGAACTAGATGAAGAATGTTATATTTGGTTGTGACCCAAGGCTATCCTAGACAAAAGAGAGTGTCCTCTTTACCAGCACATTGTCAAAAAAATCTTAATACAATAAAGTGTTATGTCATTCGAGAATGCCACATAAAAACCAACAAATATCTTTCAACCACTCCCTAGTCTATTATCTTAACAATGTTTATTTCTAAAAAGAAAAACATCTTTTAATCCGAGTATAACCCCGAAATAAATAAGTAAATTATTATATATAGAGATTATCTCTAATGTGAAAAATATTTACAAAAGTAAACCATTATGTATGGAGATTATCTCCCAATGTGAAGAACATATTTACAAAGTATTTTACATATGGAAAGTTCCATTTCTAAAAAATTCTTATAAAATAAATAATTTATTATATTATATAATATATATATATATATATATATGGAAATGTCTAGTGAAAGACATTATAATCAAACTCTACTGAATTAAAAATTGCCTGTAATAAAACACGTAAACTTTACTATTATCAATAAAAATATAACATTTTATAATATTATGATTGTTTTATTACCTGAGATAGTTTTAGCGCAATTATTGTGGAATTCTATGTCACGTTAGCAGATGGCACCATTGCCACTGGCCATTGTGCAATGCCAAGTAGTCCCACAAGGACTCTGACAAAGGAGTATGGCTCATGGTCACGAGAGGGGTTCTACATCCATCCTTCAAAAAGGCATATGACCATGTGAGGATCATGTGATAAATACAATGTTATTTAGCCATAAACGATGGGAATAAATACAATGTCATTGAGCCATATTTAGCCACAACATCATTTTCGAGAAGGATAAGCAGCATGCCTACAATGGAATGATGCCATAAAACGAATGTTATTTAGCCATTAAACAAATGTATAGGTCTAAGATCTAATATAAACAAATGTATAGACCTAAGATCTAATATTGTGATAAAGATTGGATATATTTGATTTGAGTCCTTATGGTGTTCTCACCGTTGTGAAGAAATATTTCTCATCTTTATTAATAATGATTTTGATGGTTTCTCATCTACCCACATTGAGAAGCCAACAATGCAAGACGAGTAGTTAGAATTGAAGTGTGGGGCCTAACTTGAAGTGATGTTCTAAAATCTTGATTAGAAAGATGTCACTACGTATTACTTTTCTATTGGGCTAATTATTCGGGAGTCATAGAGCCATTTCTTTCAAGGCCTCAAGGACAAAGCCGATTAAAGAGGACCAATATCTACGACAATCCAAAAAAAATCTCTGATTTTTAAGTTGTCTTACTACTTTTCTTTGCAACTTGATTTGTGGATCATTTAGAAAAAAAGTTATTTTTTCGAATCATGAGCATACAAAAATATCAATATTTATGATAGCACAAAAAAAAATATCTCACCTATGAATCATCTAAGAAGACATTGTTTCCCCTTCTAGAGTTGTTTCACATCTAGAAGAAGACATTGCTTCCCCTTTTAGAGTTGTTTCACATCTAGAAGAAGACATTGTTTCCCCTGTTAGAGTTGTTTCTTTCAAGATTCCAAGGACAAAACCAATCATGTGCATACAAAAATGACCAATATCTATGACAATCCAGAAAAAATCTCTCATGTGTAAGTTTTCTTATTATTTTTCTCTGCAACTTGACCTGTGGATCATCTAGAAGAAGACATAATTATTTTTCCTTTTTGGACTTACAAGTAAATAATAAGATGATCATGCGCAGTAAGAAAACATTTAGAGAGAATGATATTTGTTAATAAACTTACTCTATCTTTATTGGAGCTCCCTGAACATTATTGTCCACATATAAGTGCACAATAACTAATGTTATCAAGATGGTGTTTCCATTTTTATGAAAAAATATTTGTTGTATATAGTCAATATAGATCTATCTAAACTATGAATCTATCATGTATTGAGAGACAAAAATCCCTTAAGATGTCAACCCTTTTAAAGTGCAAAACTAGAGGATATATTTGCACCATGAGGGATTTAATCCCTCCCAATACATAATTAATTTAGAGTTAATATTGATTTATGTTTGTTTCAATGAGGGGCCATCACATCAAAAAATTAGATCATCAGTAATATTTATATGCTTTAAATGAATTTGATCACTTTAAATTTAGTAGATATCACTTTTTATTTAGGAAGTCCTATTAAGAATGACATTTCAAAAGTTTCATAGTATTAAGGTGAACAATAATGAAGTAACAATGTTTAATGATGACAAAGATTAGCAATAAGATGGTAATAGTATCCCTATAATAAATAATAGATAGATTACTTAGTAACCAATCTCAAAATGTCTTCTTCATCTTTCCCTTTACCCACATATTCTAGTGTTCCCATCTTTTCATATCAATCAAATGAGAGAGAAAATGAGAGAGAAATTGATTTGGAAAACCATCCAAATCTTTAAATCAGTATATATAATATTGTAGTGAAGGGCATATTATATTTATCTTGCTTTTCAATATTAATAGTTTATTCCTCCCACCTCATATGTTTCTTATAATTCTATTTACATTTTATTAAATGATTTTGATTTTAACAGATTTCATATATCAATGTATTCGACTTGTTTTAACATTCTATATATTGTAATAATGGTTTTAATATGAAAATACAAATAGATGAATCAAACTTAAGATAACTAAGTATACTATTTCCACTTATCATATTGATTTGAAATTGGTTTGTATTTTCTTATTGTTAAAGTTATTTTACTTCATAATTTACATTATCTTGGTGTTGAAATCAATGTACCAAATCAATTTCCTTGGTATTTTTTTAATTAATGCAACCTGTCATTTTTCACTATATTACCATTGAAATTAATGTACCTTATTGTTTTGTATTATATCCTTGTTAAAATCCATACAACAATTTGATTATTCTAAATCAACTTTCATTGTATCATCACTAAATCAATACGCCATATTCTTTTGCATTTTGTCATTATTGAAATTAATATTGCTCTAAATCAATTTTCATTGTACCATCTTTGAAATGAATCCATCCCATTTTTTTATTATACCATAGTTTAATAAATAGTTTATGTTTTATTACTCTACTAAAATCAGTACAACTCTTTGATTACTTTAAATAATTTTTGTTATTTTGTTTGTCAAATATAATAATAATAATTTAATGTTGATGTCGTTTCCAAGCTAGACACCAAATTGTTGTATGAGACCCTATTGTTTGTGAGGTGAGATGATGCAGGAGCATCTAGCTGACAGGGCAAAGACACAAGTCAGGGAAGATGGTTTCTGAAGAGACAGAGTGATTGATTCATGTAGTGGGAAACATACTTGTTTTCTTTTAATTTCCTTTTCTTTTATCAAGTTATTTAGAGGGTACTGTAATAAGTTGTAATTACGAATAGTAATAATTAGATTAGGGTCATTGTTTTTAAACAATTAAGTTGTTATTGTAAAAAGTCATGAAAAAAAAAATGTACTGGAAAATCAAACGAAATTCAGTATGAAAATTAACTGCTGTAACTAATTGACAAATTGGACAAACTACCAACAGTTTGAACAGTTGTAACAGTGCTATTAAAGAGTGAAACAAAGCACAAACAGGGGTTCGGAACAGAAAGGGAAGTATTCAAAGAAAAGAATAAAAAATACCAAATTTTCTGTGCACATATCCTCATATTGTCCTATTCGTATCTGAAAATATTTTAACAGAGAAATTATTGTGTGAATGTCGTAAATGCATGGTCACGGGACTAATTAAAGAAAAGAGACCTTCGAGTACCGAATTCGTTGAATTCAAATAAGAAGAGCAGCGCTTGTATACAGGCAGTATCAACAGAGGAACCAAAACACGTAACAAGAATCGTCCAAACATTTCTTTACATACGAAAAGACAAAGTTTTCCAACACAGCGAAAAGAACAACCATAATAAAACCTAGGTATACAAATCTTAACAGCATAACGAAAATTTCAGTTCCAGAAATTCATTTACAGTCATCAAGCTAATGTCCATTCATATTCCATATCTAAAAACAACTTGAGAACAAAATCCAGTTTGCGGATTTGGTAACTGTAAACCCTCATCCACGTAAATCAAAAATCCCACACATTTTCCAAACCGACTCTCACGACTTGACAGAGACACTATCAGAAACAGGACTCAACATAATAGTGGCTCGAGGCCTATAGCTAAACCAACTCATACGCCGAGAGACTCAGGCAAACAAGTTACAGACAAATAAAGCAATGCTACCCAGAACTTTCTTGGAGTAGCCAAAAGTCCCAGCACCGAAACCCTCGGTCACTGCACCTGCAAAAGACATCACAGGACGAGCGTCAGAATACAGTGAAAGGAAATACAATGTTTCGAAACAAATTTTAATTTAGAACAAGCAAAGCTACAGTGGTTCCACTTACCTACCGAAGGAGACGTGACCAACACAACCACAGACGTTTTCCCTGCTCACAAGGAGCCGAAGTCATTAGAGGTCGAAGGAGGAACAGGTAAAGCGAAATAACAGAGAGAGAAAGCTTACCAGTTGCATTGGAGCAAGAAACAACGAAGAACGACACCATCGTGTTGACGAGACCGTGCTTGAGCCGAACCGTTGCTGTAGAACGAGACCAGAACCACATTCAAAAGAAAAATCGACACACAGAGGTAATGACATTGAGACCCAGACCATAAATCGAATAGAGGACGCACAGAGGCAGAAACCCATAAGAGAAATTGACAATAGAAAATATTGGGATAGTCTAAATACAAACATGGAACGAGCCTTACCAGGTTTCCATAGTTCTGCAAACGACCGAGACACTTCCACCACAGAAATCGAACAAACGGTGCTATGAGAACCGCCGCAAGCATACAGCTCAACAGACTCAGACCAACAAAACCCCGAACCAACTAACAGGACTCCCATCGAAACCACAGACTACCAACTCGTGTCACAAAGAATCCGGGAACCAAGCTTCAACCAAATACAAAGCATCGCAGAAGAGAACCACTGTAAAAAATCACCAAATCGCCAAGAGCTCGCAGAAGGAGGAAGCAAAACTAATACAGAACCCAAATGAACTCAAAGGTGGCGGAAACCCTATACGAGGGCGGGGTTTAGAATCCCAACACAATACAAGTGTCCATCGCATATACCGCCAACATACCTTCCGTAAACAAACAATTAATTGAGCCTAGATTAACAATCAAAATATCTCTATCCAAAATCCGGCATACATAAATATCAAACGACAATACAAACCAAGTGGAAAGGGAGTGACGGCGGGACCACGTGGGTTGGCCCCATCAAGTGATATCAGAGAAAGAAAATAAAAAAAAATGGAATTTCAAAGACGGGTACGTGGAAGAGGTGTGCGTAGAGGAGCAAATGAGGGCTTGAGAGAAGAGTTGAGGGTCCTTACTGCTTGCTTAGAAGCAGTGGAGGTAGGAAGGAGAAGAGACCCAGAACTTGGGGATGATAGTGAAGATGAAGCAGCAACTGCCACGGAAGGATCAGAGGAAGAAGCCCCGGAGATAAAACTGTTGAGATCAGTACTGTTAGCCAGCAGCAAACCCAAACCTGAGATCTCTAATTACGATGGTAGTCTATCTGCAGATGTTCTGCTGGATTAGGTAAGTGAGTTAGATAAGTATTTTGAAAACGAAGAGATCAGTGAGGACAAAAGAGTTAGATTTGCTGCAACCAAGTTAAAAGGACACGCTGCTTTATGGTGGGATAACGTCCAAGCGGACAGGAAGAGGATGAGCAAGCTACCAATCAAGAAGTGGCCGAGAATGGTGGCAAAACTGAAGGGCAGGTTTTTCCTAAAGACTATCAGGTTGAACTTTATCGACGAGTGCAAAATCTAAGGTAGAAAGGTATGACCATAAAGCAATACACAGAGGAATTTTATCGTGTAAATTTGTGGGCTGGTTATACTGATGATACTGCAGAGAAGACAGCGAGATATGTTAATGGCTTGAGGATGGAAATACTGGATGAGATCAGTATTCTCTCACCACGAAATATAGAAGAAGCCTTTCAAAGTGTTGTAAAGGCTGAAGAAAAAATTAACAGGAAACAGAACAATAGGAGAGGACGAGGACAGTCCTACGGCAGAGGAAGAACTGCCACTAACAGTGAGGAAGGCAGCAGCTCCAAAGCTTCAGGGACAGCAGAGAAGGGGGATATCACTATAGGAGGTCGGCCATATCAGCGGGGAAGAGGAAATGGTCACGAAAGAGGGACAAATGTCCAGTGATATAGGTGCCATAAGTGGGGGCACAGATCCTTCGAATGCCCAGAAGTCGAGCATACTTGCCAGAGGGGAGAATTTGTTGCACAGCCTGAGGAAGCTGAAGCACAGCCCCAGGAAGTAGAAAATGTGGCATAAACAGGAGAGGCATTAGTCCTGAACAAAGTGTTGTTAAAGCCAACAAAAGGAATGGCTGAACAGAACCAGCGGAAGGCACTGTTCCGAACAGTTTGCAAATCACACGGGAAGTGTTGTAAATTAATCATAGACAGCGGGAGTACAGATAACTTAGTTGCTACCGAGATGGTGGAAAAGCTGGGATTCTATGTATTTTAACATTCTATGTATTGTAATAATGGTTTTAATGTGCCAATACAAATCGATAAATCACACCTTTCAAAAATTAAGTATAGGACTTTTCTTGATCATATTGATTTGAAATTGGTTTGTATTTTCTTATTTTTAAAGTCATTTCACTAGATAATTTATATCATATTGTTGTTGAAATCAATGTACCAAATCAATTTCCTTGGTATTGTTTTTTCCATTAATGCAACAAGTCATTTTTCACTATATTACTATTGAAATTAATGCACACTATTGTTTTGTGTTATATTCTTGCTAAAACCCATACCACTATATGATTATTCTAAATCAACTTTCATAGTGTCATCATTAAATTAATGCATTATATTGTTTTGCATTTTGTCATTATTGAGATTAATATTGTTCCAAATCATTTTCTGACTATGTTTTGCACTCTACTAAAATCATTACAACTCTTTGATTACTGTAAATCATTTTTTGTTATCTCATTAGTGAGATAAATATAATAATAATAATCTCATTTTGAGGTCATTTCCATGCTAGACACCAAATGAGTGTATGAGACCCCATTGTTTGTGGGGTGAAGAAACACTATCCATGTAATAATTTCAAATGAATATGTACACACTCTACCCCTTCTAGACTTATGTGAACTTGTACCTATCACATCTTAAAAGGAAACACATATTTTGTGTTATATCATTATTGAAATCAACCCAAATGTTTCCTGATTAATATTGCATTGTTATTCATTTCCATGTTTGGAATATATCAACGGTGTAAACCTTTACTTCCAAAATTTTGAAACATTCGAATTAGCTGTATACATTACGTATGCTCCATAATACCATTCGGTATATGATCCATGAGCTTGTAGAATGGACTAAAAACATTTTGAGCTATATTATTATAACCTATGAAACAATTTTCAGAGCATATTCTAGCCACCCATTTCTCTTTCTGGTAGCTTTGATAATTTCAAAAGGTGTTTGGTGTTTATAACTTTACCGAGACAATTGGAGACTTTTTACTAATCCTAGCATATGAGGTTATTGTTTTTAAAGCATCGAATCCTTACATATTAGGTTATTGTTTTCATATTTTGTATTAGGTTATTGTTTTAATATTTTGTGTTATTATTTAATAATGCATTTTGACATTAGCGTATTTTTTAAAAGCATTAGCTACTTAGATATTAGGTTATTGTTTTAATATTGTGAAGTATTATTTTAATATTATTATTTACATTGAGTTAGTAAATAATAATGTTAGGGTTTTTACTAATATTAAGGTTTTATTTAGTAGGGTTTAATATTTATATTAAGGTATAGTTTATATTTTATTATATATGCTTATCGATATCTATCAATTAGATTCATTAAAAAATTATCTTATATATTTGTAAAATACATCGTAAATATACAATAGTTCATATTAAGTTTGAAGGTTCTAAAAAATCAAATTTAATCAAATTGAATTTCATAAAATAAATACTTAAGGAGACTTATATTTGTACATGACTCTCCCTTATCATGTTTCGAGTATTAACTCTAACTTTCATATATATTTAGAAATTGTAGAAAACTTTAGATTAATTATGTCTAAATTAATAATAACATCTAGAACATTAAGTGAACTTGTCATAGTCTTGTTTTTATTCTCTTTGTAATTTGAAAACAAATCCTTAATAACTTTAAAGTTGATCCTTTAATATTAATCTTGATAATTATTTAGGAATACTAGTGTAAGTAGTTTATAATCATTATTCAAAGTACTATAAGTTGTAGCATATTTCAATGTGTACAGATGGTGCATGCAGTCAAAGGCATGACCTAAAGGAATTGCACAATCCATATGAGGGAATTTCATAATTAATATGGGATTAATTCTGAGATGAAAAATGGGAGGAATTAAGAGCTTGGAAGGATTCAAATTGGCTAAGTATTTGTCATGTTCATTCAATCACACTGATGATAGAAGACACAGGTGCAAGTTGAGCTCAAGATTGAGCAAATCATATCATATTCATCCAGATTCCTTAATTAATGCAATACAAATAGTAATGGGTTTTCAGTAGATGCTTTTCCTTAGATAAATATTTGTGTATGTGTGTTGAAATTTGATTCACATTAATGATTTTTGTTCTCGATCATGAATTTACTTCTGCATATCAGTAGAGTAGCTTCTAGTCTTGTGATTTAGAAAATTTCATGAGTAGTTTAGAATATACACATTAATTTCTACAGCGACTTCCACGTACCACTCAACCATAGATTAGGCTAAACAAAATTTCTCTTTCATCCAATCACCCTTGTGACATATTCCAAGCATGAATGTGGGATCTCATGGAATAACCAACCAAAACCAAACCAGATCTTCCAAATGTCAAAGCACCTCAACTCTAAACTAGTGATTCCACCTCACAGTTGGACATCATTAACCATCACTAGATCGGTCTCTACCCAAGCTATATAGGGCTCCAGATCATTTTTTCCACCCTGACTACAAGACCGGTAACTCAACACACAGTTCTCATTGGGGTCCAGATTGTTTTTCCAACCAAGGCTCCAGTACTAGTAACCTAATCCACAAAGGGCTCTAGAGCGTTTGTCCAACCAAGGCTTCCAGTTCTAGTAACTGAAACCAAGTTGTTCCAATGCTTCCATAGTGTTTTTCCAACGAAGGCCGCAAGAACTAATAACTCAACCCACAGCCATAAGGAACATGAGCACCAATCTAAAAATAAAAGGGAAAACTCACAACACCATGGTTATCTAGGAAATGGCAAGGTCATAACCAATGTTATCACCAAACAATGGTCACCTAGCCATTTCTAACTAGGTAGATTGAAATACACCATGTAGATTTAATTTAACCATAGTAAAATCACTTTCACTGTGCAAAATAATTTAGTAAACCACTTTTATTAAATTATTTTTCTGATTTAAATAAAAACCATGAGAATAATTAGATAAATCATTATTTATTTAATTTTCTCTAGGAATAATTATTAAATCATTATTTAAATAATCATTCCTTGTCACATTTTTTTTTTGTAAAGTTAGGCATTCTTCATTCCAGTTAACAAACAAAATTACAGCATACTAGAGTTCAGGTGCCAGGTCTGCCCGTAGGAAACCAGACCGCCACCTTTTGGCCTTAAAACCTGACCAAAATTTAAAAATGTTTTGTTCCTTCTTCCTGTCATAACCATTGTTTTGCCTATTATTATCTAGGCTAACGACATTAACATAACTCGACACCCAGATACAGTTCGGATTCATCATCATAATGAACAAAAGAAGACACAACGCAGCTAATCCTCGTCCGACAAGTTAACCGGGGTTGGCTTTGAGGCGCTAGCACCCGGCTTCAGAATCTTCTGCTCTATGGCCCATTTGAGTTCCAGCACCAATTGTTCCATGTCCTTTAGTAGCAGATGGTTCCTGGCTGCCTGGACTTGGACAGCCGCAATCTCTTTCAGGAGAATGTTCTTTATGTTAGTCGATTCTTCCATCAGTTGGCGTTTGAGGAGCTCCTCTGCCTGTTTGCGCTCCTCATCCTCCTCTTCTCGGATTGCCTAGTTTACCTCCATAGCCCGACCAACCACGTGTTTCATGATGCAGTAGAATTGGAGCGTTTTATTGAACAGCGTGTTCCTGCCTCTTGAGGTGCATGGGTCTGTGATCACTTCCTAGTCCTCGCAAGGGATCTCTTGGTTCGCGTTGATTTCCCGCAGCTCGCGCTCCCACCCATGGATTAGAGAACGGACCTTAGGAGAAATGTCGGTCTTTTATCCGTCTACCAGGTGAAGGAGATTTTCAGAGTCGGGCTTCCTGCCCCTTTTGTTCGAATGGCTACTGGTGCCGTCTTCCCATTTCTTAGCAGAATTGACCTTCCTTGGAGCCATCTTGCCACGGACCTGGGGCTTGGGAATTGTGGGAACTTTTCGACCTTTTCTTGCCGGAGCCGAGGAGGAGGGCTGGTCGCAGAGTCAAGCAAGCGCCTTTCTACTTTTTTTCATCATTCTTACCAAACTGAATGCGCCTTCCATCTGTTTCCTCGGGCTTATAGGTGTTATTTACTCATTGTCCTATCAACCGGGACTTCACTTGACCATTTAATTTTCCGGCCTCCACTTGGCCGTTTAATTTTCCATCTAACATTCCAGCCTCCCTATCTCGGGAAGTTGCATGATTTGACCTACCCGATTTATGCGTCATTATTCAAATATCCTCCCAGTTGCTCTTGCTGTAACCTTTCTGTACTCCTGATGCCACCTGTCGTCCTTCCTTTGTCCATTATCCTGAATTCCGGAGCTGGCTCCAGATCCTTCCTTAATGTTGTTTCAGTTCGCACGTCTTCTCTGTCCCCTCGACCAGACCTGCCTTGCCCCGTCACCTGCCCGATTTGTTTATTCCTTTCACTTCTGCCTGTTCCCACGGATGTGTTGTCCGTTCCCATCTGTTGTAGATTTTCTCTGCCTCCGCTGCGTGCCGTTTGATCCTGACCGTTCATCTGGATCGTGCCTTTACCACCTTTATCGACGTCAAGCAGTTGTTGAAGTCGAGATTTCTCCTCCAGGAGTAGTTGAGGCAAACCTTTGCTATCGATTTCTTTGCCCCAATTCCGACAGCCCCAATTCGCAGGCCAATCCATCGGCTTGTTACTTGCACGCCTGGTGTGAGTCGGAAGGAAGTAATCTATTCTGGGTAGGAGTTTCCCAATTTCACCGATGAGCCAAGCTGTTCTCCAGCTTTTGCTGATTTTTTCCGCTGGTTGTTGCTGCTGGAGCTTCCTAACCATGTTGATCACCAACTTCAAGTCACCCTCGATTTGGAGAGGCTTGAAATTGACCCGCAGAGCAATTTCCAGGCCCCATTTCAGGGTGTGCAGCTCGGCTTCATTATTTGAGGCTTCTCTACAGTCCATCGCAAAAGTTCTTAGAGCGTTGCCCCCAGTGTCTCTAAAGACTCCCCCAATGCCAGCTTTTCCTGGGTTGTGTTTTGCAACGCCATCGAAATTTAGCTTTATGAATCCCTGTGGGGGGTGTCGGTACTGGTTTCTTTCGGCCACTTTTTTGGTCGATTCTTTTCGTGAAACACCCCCATTTACCATACTCTGGCTAACCTCTAGTCTTTTCAGGATTTCCTCCTCCGTTTTCAATGCCTGCCAGTATTCATCCTTCTAGCTTTCCGTTAGGATTGTTTCACGAATGTTTCTAATAGTTTGTTCCCAGATTGCTGTGGGGGTTCGGGTTTCTACCTTGAAAATTTCCCCATTCCGTGCTTTCCAGATATTCCAGAGCAAGAACCCTGCGGAAAGGAGCCAAGCGCAGTTGACCATTAGATTCTGGTGAGGATTTCTCGGCCAATTAACTATGGTGTTTATGATGTTTTGATGATTTCTGTGATGGCGCTCAAACATTTTGAAGTGGCATTCCCACAGGGAGTTGCTGACGGAACAATGGTTCATCACATGTTCCATGGTTTCCTCTTGGGAGTTGCAGAGGGCACAGTGGGATGGGCCTTGGCTTCCCTTCCTCAGAATCTGGTCCCAGGTAAGTGCTCTGCTGTGAAGAATGGTCCAAATGAAAAAAGAGACTTTAGGCCAGTGCTTGGTTTTCCGAAGGTTTTTCCATTGATTTGTTTCCGGCTGTTGATTTTGATTGATTTTGTGGTAGTATGCTTCTGCTATTGAGAAATTTCCTTAAATTCGTTTACCCCATCTGAGAATGTCAGACCCTATTTTTCTTGCTATTTTCCGAGATGCCATCTCCGTATAGTACTTTTGCCATCTGTCAGTTTCTGGTGCTCCTTCCCAATCCTCTTTTTGTTTCCAATTGCGCCAGTATCCTTCCTCATATGGCTTCCAGAAATTGCCAACCATTGATGCCCCAGCCTGGCACGAGAAGGCAAGGATGGCATGGAGGTTGTCTTTATGTATGATTCGTTCGCGTTGCTGCCAAGATTCCTCCCAGAATCTGGCTTTGTCCCCTGCTCAAATTTCCCAAAAACTGTGATCCCTTATCAGGTCTTTGTTGCCTCTCACCAAGTTCCATATTGTAGATCCTATGGTCTCTGTCGTACTTCTCAGTCTTTCTTCAGTTTCCCCTGCCGCATCGTATTTTCTTTCCCATATCACCTTCCACAGGTCAGGGCCGCCCTGAAGCCACCTCCACCAGAGTTTCGCACCCATGACTTGGTTGAGGACGAAGGGGTTGCGAAGCCCTAAACCGCCATCTTTGGAGAGCCGGCTAAGCCACTCCCATGAGATTAGAGCCCACTTTCTTGTTTTGTTGGTCCCCTACCAGAGGAAGTTTCTGAATAGGGTAACCAGCTTTTGGCTTGCAGTCTTAGGGACAGCTTGGTACGAGAGCTGGTAGTTAGGGATGGCCTACAAAACTGCTTTCAAGAGGATTATCCGACTTGGGGCATTCAACGAGCGATGGGTCCAATTCTCCATTTTATTTCAGATTTTTTTTATTAGAAGTTCCTAGTTGGCCGACCGGAATTGATGCTCATGCAGCATAATACCTAGGTATTTTGACGGGAAGGTTCCCCTGTTGAAGCCTAGAGTGCATGCCAGGAATATTTGGGCAGCCAACGAGGTGTTGAAGAAAAACACTTCTGATTTATCCTTGTTAATCTCCATTCTAGAGGCTTTGCTGAATTGGGATAAGGATTTGATAATTCTTTGGGCCTCCTTCAGAGTGGCTTGTCCATATAGCATCACACTGTCTACGAATTGTTGGTGCGAGACCGAGATGTCCTCCCCATAGATTCAAAGGCCCTTTATCTAATCCCTGGAGACTTGAGCCTTTACCAATTTGCCTAGGCCTTCTGCAGTTAGGATGAAGAGGAAGGGAGACAGGGGGTCTCCCTGCCTTAGCCCGCTGGAGGGAGTGAAGGCTTCAAAGGGGGTGTCGTTTAACAGAATTGACATGATTGGAGTGCCAACCATAGACAGGATCCAATTTATCCATCTTTGGTCAAATCCATAGGCTTTAAGGATTCCTACCAGATATTTCCAGCTAAGGCGATCAAACGCCTTGGCCAGGTCAAGTTTGATAAGCATGCCTGGGGCACGGGAGCTTTTAAGGGAGTGGATCACTTCCTGAGCCACTATGATGCCATCGGTGATCCGCCGTCCTTTGACAAAGCCATTTTGCTCTGGGGCAATGAGATCCGGCAGGATCGGCTTGAGCTTGTTTACCATGATAGTAGCGAGGATTTTGTAGACAACATTACATAGGGAAATGGGCCTGAAACCCTGCGGTTCATCCAAGCAGCCATTCTTCGGGATTAGAGCCAGGAAGGTGGCGTTGAAGCCCTGGTGCATGCGCTTGGAACACCTGGAATCCTCCACAAGGTCTAGCAGATCATTCCCCATGAAGCTCCAAGTCGCCTGATAAAATTCAATGGTGAAGCCGTCGGGGCCCGGGGCCTTATTTTTTGGCATTTTGTTGATTGTATATTCAAGTTCCTCCTTGGTGATTACCCTGATAAGGGCTATTTTTTGGTCTCTGGAGACTTTCTTAGGAATATGGTGGCAGATTTTGTCTATGTCCTCAGATCGGTTGACATTTGGTTCGGAGAGAATGCCTTTGAAGTGCTCCACCAAGAGTTGTTCTATTTCATCCTACTCTGTCACTCTGTTTCCCTCCTTGTCTTTCAAGGAGAAGATTATGTTGTGTTGGCGATGGTTCAGCATAGGTTTATGGAAGAATTTGGAGCTTTTGTCTCCCTCTTTTAGCCATTGGACCCGAGATTTCTACTTCCACAGGATTTCTTCCTGTTTTTGCCTTTCCTCCAATTGAGTGATTACTCTGCCTTCCTCCTCAGCTAGATCTTGACTTCGTCCGTCCGAGATGATTTGCTGCTAGATTCTTTCCAATCTGGACTAGAGTTTGCCTTGCTCCTACTGGATGTTGTTGAATTCTTCCCTGTTCCACTTCTTGATTTTGCTCTTGATTTCTTTTAGTCTTAGCTGAAATGAGTGCAATTTACTGCGGCCTTCCTTTCCGCTTTTGTTGTCCTACCACCAGCCTCTTACTTTGTCTGGGAAGTCAGGGGCACGAAGCCAAAAGGACTCGAACCGGAACGGTCTCTTTTTGTTCTGATCATTTAAGGCTATTTCAAGCTTTATTGGCTAGTGGTCCAACCCTATTGAGGGTAGGATAGAGGCTTCATAGAAGATATCTAGCCCAATTATGTGCTCGGAGATGAGGAATCTGTCCAGTCTTGAAGCGATCTGTTTGGACCCGCCTCTTCTGTTATTCCAAGTGAATTTCTCGTTTATGGTTGGGATATCAACCACCCTTAGTTCTGTCTACACTTCTCTGAATCTTTCCATCTCTGGGTCTTCTCTGCTTATTCCACCTCTTTTCTCTTCTCTAGACGTGATTAAGTTGAAGTCACCTGCCAGGGTCCATCTCTGCTCCTGGTGCATACTTTGAATCTTAGTCAGTTGTTTGAGAAACAGGTCTCTGTCGGCACGGGTGTGGGGCCCATAGACAGCCGAGATTACCACCCATTCGCTTTGTCCTATTAGTCTAAATCTCCTTGTGAGGATTCTTGACATTCCTATCCACCAGTCGGTGAGGACATATGCTAGGTTCCAGAGAATTGCTATCCCTCCTGCACTCCCTTTAGCATCTATAGTTACTTGTTCGTATCTCGGTTTTATTTTATTGAGAATTTCCTCCATTTTTTGGCCTGGGATTTTAGTTTCTTGGAGTAGCATAATCTGTGGTTTGTCTTTTTTGAGTCTTGCTTCTAGATGTCTCTGTTTTCCTTTTCTATCTAAGCCTCCAATATTCCACGATGTCAAAATCATTAGTTAACTTGGGATAGGTTTTGAAACACCACTGATAGCGGGACCAATCTCCCTGTATTGACTAACATTTCTCCCATGAGTTGGATGGAATCCTTAAGGTTTTTTCTTCCTCTTTTTCCCCCCTTTACTTTGTCCATTCTGATTTGGTCTGCTTTCCTTTTGAGTCTCTTGGTATTCTTCTGGTGAGGCTTTGCCTTTTTCTAGTTTGGTTTTATATTGTTGGAATGTTTCCGCATACAACCTCTTTTGTTCTTCTGGAATAAACCTCTCATCCAGGTTCTTCCATTCATTCAGCAGTTTTCTCAATACTTCCTCTTCTTGGCTTAGGACTTCCCTACTGGTCTCCTAGTCTGTCTCCATCTGTTCAATTTGTTCGGCTAGTTCCTTATCTTTTTTTGGTGGCTCGCTTGGGGCTTTCCTTTTAGCTTGGTTTCTTTCGCAGTTCTCACTGGAGTCCGAGCCTTTATCCTCCTGATTTTCTATGGTTTGATCTTCCTCATCTTCCTCTACCTGCAATATTGCAAAACTGTTTGGATTCGCTGTGACAGATTGTTTTCCTTTCCTATCTTTCTTGGGGGTTTCCTTGTTGGCTTTCCTTTTGCTTCTCACCTCTTGGAATTCCTCCTGGTTTGGCTCTTTCTTTTTTTGCAGGGTCCCTCTACTTTCTTCTTCCTCCCTGGTTATCTGACACTCCTTTGCCAGGTCGTCGTGGGTATGGCACCTGTAACACCTAAATGGGATGTGTTCATAATCTATGTTCTGCTGCCAAACATCTTCATGATATTCAAGCTCTATTGTGTCGGGGATGGGGTTTGCTAGGTTCATGTAAACACATATCCTGGCGTACGAGGTGTATCTACCTTTCTTTATGGTTTCTGCTATTTTCACGAAGCTTCCTATTGAGTTTCCTATCCCTTCCAAGATGTCCAGGTCCCAGAAGTCTATGGGAAACCCGAATAAGTGGACCTAGATAGGCGCATCCAGAAAGGTTTCTTTGTCAGGGTTGTAACATTCTTCCCAGAAACGCATGAATAGACCGGCGTTATAATAGAAATACGGGTCATTTTCAAATACCTTATCTCTATATTTTAGGTTAAAGAAGATTACCATAAAGAAGCCTTTCGCTCCCAGCTTGAGCTCGATGTGGCCTTGGGGCTGCCATTTTTGCTGAATCCACTTGGTGAGGTCTCTTTCCAATGGCCAGACTCCTACGAACTTGCAGATAAGGGCATGATCCCTCATATAGCTTCTGTACTTTTCCAGTTTGTTCGCTGGGATCACATATCTGGGTTTCTCCGCTGTACATGGCAGGCACTTTCCTCTGCGGCCTGTTTGCCAGGAAGTTCCTAGCACTGGGCCCGTGTTCTTCCGTTCCTTTATCTCCTAGATACTATGTCCGTCTCCTGCCACTGTATCCCTGTAGGAGGGGATCTCTCCCCTCCTGACATCTTCTGTCATACCTTTGTTGCTTTGGTCGTTGTCAGTTCCTGCTGGACTGGGCTATTGACCGTCTTCCTCGCTTCCTTCGCGTTGCCCCTAGGTTTTCACCTCCTTGCCGCCATTAGGGTTTGAGTTGCTTTTTCCTTGTCACATTTGACTAAATCTCTTCGGAATAATTAAACAAATCATTATTTATTTAATTTTCCTTATTTCAGTTATTGGAATAATTGTTAAATCATTATTTAATAATTATTTCAATTTCACGCCATTCTTAATTCTCGCGAAATAAATAATAAATCATTTTATTTGATATTTATATCTAAATAAATATATATTAACCATTTTAAATGTCTTTTACCTCTCCAATAAATATAATAAAGTATTCCAAGCAGTTAGATCTTGATTTGGTTAATATTATTTTATTATTTTATTATTCTCCATTTTTTATATTAACTCAATACTTTGTTATAAATAGGAGGGTTTTTCATTCATTCTTCACCATGATCATAATCATCACCACCATTATCATCTTTTTTCTTTTGAGCTCCCATTTGAGTTCTCCACATTTTTTCTGGGTTTTCACATATTGAGAGAGAAGATCATTTTCTAAAGCAACAAGGACATCAAAGGACCCATCCCACGGAGTGGGACTTACAGACCCATTTGTAGATCTCCTTAAATAGGTGTTTTTAATAAAATATTTGTTCAATTAAAGTCTTTCCATTTGGGTTATTGCATTAGATGTTTTTACTACTACTTTCTATTCTGGATTGCCTAGACTTTTTTGTCGTAGGGATTCCATTTTTATTGCAGATATGAATCGCAAGTAGCCATCAACTTGTTGTTAGGGTAACTTGTCGCCTAGTGACTTAAGTGAAGTGTTTTTGGTACACCTTCCAAGAAATTTCACACTAACAAATGGTGACTCTGTTGGGTTTTTAGTTACATTTGTCGTCAACAAATGGTTAATCCATTGGTGTAATAACAATGTTCTTGGGTGATTGAAGTATTAAACCCTTTTTTTGTCAAATTTTTGGATTTTGGTGCTTTTCTAGTTCTTTTCGCAGGTCACAGGTACCATCCGAGCAAGAGAAGGAAAATATGTGTGATATCTTCCAGCCAAGAGTCCCGGGAACAAAATTCACTTTTTAGCCCCTGATCTGTGTTTTCCACTGTTCAAGGTCAGTACTTGCATTTTGGAAATTTTCCATAAATTTTTTAGAATTGCTCAGAGTGTCGTTTGTGGATTGGTTTGGGTACTTCACCTTTGTTTTCAGTCTCCCTTAGCTTGGATCAACTTGATTTGTCTATTTGAGGAAGGAAAAATCCCCCTATAGTTTCAAGTACACCTCCACATTGTTAGGAAGACATTTGTTGAGTGAGGAGTCTAGGGTTTTCAACATTTTTAGCCATTGATTTATGGATTCTAGTCCGTTACTTTTCATCTCTTTTGAATAGGTTTCTTTTACCTTTTCTCTATTTATATTTTGGTTCTTATTTCCCCCCCTTAGGATCCCCTTGAGCATCCTAGGTTTTAGAGCTTCACTCCTATCCTTTGTAGCATTTTTTCACCTCTATTTTTTGTTGTTTGTTTGCACCATTTACAACAGACTAGTGCCTCCTGATCATAATCCCTTGACATTAGATCATTTAAAACATTTTATGTGTCTTTGAGTAGCTTTTTTCCCTCTCTTTCTTAGCTACTTAGTAGCCCTTGTGGGTGGGGTTTTGTGTGCGTGATTGGTTGCTTATTTTTCTGTCTTTCTTAAATATATTTACAGTATTTTAGCATTTTACTTTCAATGGCACATGGCATCATGAGACATGCTTAATTAACTCATCCCCTTGACACATTATTTTCACACAACCACACCCCAAGTGAATGTGACATTGGTTAACACCACCAATCTAAGACTTGAAACACTACACCTCAATACATCAAAACACGTAGATTAATCCCACTTGGGCACCAAGGCCAAACAATCGTTGTAGCATAGGTGTAGTATCGATGGGATAAGATTCCAATAACACCCATCAATCTCTTTCATTAAGAAATAGAATTTTACATATTAGGGAGCTTAAAATTCTTCACCATCCCATGGTCCAAAGCCGAAGTGCATTAGAAACCTGATTCAGAGGGGTTTAGGCTAGGTCATCATGTGATCGGTTCTCCTCAGGGCTACCCAATCTGTGGTAGGGAATCTCGTGCAGTGGCTGACTACCAAGAAGCTCAAGACTCGACAACCCCCATGGGGCAAAGGTAACTGTAGGACCAATCTTATGGAAAGACCCTATAGGACTAGCTGTGGGAAGTATTTGGTTCTCTACCCTACCTCTCTCTGGACAACTCTTCTAGTGGGGATGAGATTTCGTCAAGTAAGAAGTTATTTGGAAGGCCATCTAAAACAATAGATCTAAGATTGTTTGAGGATTTAGATCACCTATAGGCTAGAGTTATTTTTCTTAAATAGGATGTGTTTTCTTATATTAGGGTAACATCATTAAAATAGTTAGTTTACACTATTATAAAATTATATATTATGGAGCAATGGAACACATAAAATATTGCAGAAATATAAACACAGAAAACGCATAAAACAATAGAGACACATATATACATGGTTCACCCTATTTGGGCTACGTCCACCCCGAACAGCCAGTCCTTCCTTTCTATTATCCAAAAAAAAATGAAGAGACACAACCTACAGTTGTAATATCCTCTATTTTCTCTCACAATCTCACCTCTCTATTTCTCACTCAGAGAATACACATCTATTACACAGCCTCAAATACAATGCCCTCATACAAAGAGAGGGGTTGCCTTCTAGGGCGAAAAACCCTAAACTAAACATAAGTTCTACCGTCAGATCATCTGCCTAATGAACGACCCAGATTGACTAGAAATTACTATACTTTTACAAGGCAATTTTACATCTATTTTTAGCTTCGGGGGGGGGCCTCCCCAAAGGTAGCAGCCACCCCCCTTAAACCCCCCCTACAGCGAATATTTTACGGGTAGCATTGCCACCCCCATTTCGAATTGGGGTCCAATGTGGCGATACCTTTGCATACAAAAGATAATCAGGCTCCACACCCAACAATCTCCCACTTGGAGACTGATTATAGAAACTCCATCGCTGCTTCATTTGCTGGACAATGACTCCTCTTTGGACCTGGCTGTTTCTCATCTTCATCGTCATCCTTGAAGACCAATTGAAACTGAGCATATTCTCAGTTTCTCCCTGGTTACAACTTTTGTTAGCATATCTGCAGGATTCTGGCTAGTGTGTATCTTTTCCAGCTTCAACTCTCCATCTTCCAACACTGATCTTATGAAATGGTACTTGAGTTGTATGTGTTTAGTCCTGGAATGAAATGTTGAGTTCTTTGCAAGATGAATGGCACTTTGGCTATTACTGTATAACGTGCCCATATAATGCTCCTTACCCAATTCACCCATAAACCTTTGTAACCAAATCATTTCTTTACTAGCCTCTGTAGCAACAACATACTCTGCTTCTGTTGTTGAAATTGCAACAACACTTTGGATTTTTGAAACCCAATTGACAGCTGTTCCACCAACAGTAAATACATATCCTGTAGTGCTCCTCCTGTTATCTTTGTCACCTGCCATATCTGCATCAACATATCCCTATAGGGAAACGTTTGAACAACCAAAGCATAATGCTTGATTTGTGGTACCTTTCAAATATCTGAGAATCCATTTCACTACCATCCAATGTTCCTTTCTTGGATTTTTCATGTACCTGCTTACAACTCCCACTGCATGTGCAATATCAGGCCTTGTGCAGACCATTGCATACATTAAGCTTCCAACTACTGATGCATATGGAACTTTAGACATATAATCCATGTCTTCTTAGATCTCTGGGCACATTTCCTTGCTAAGTTTGCAATGGCTAGCAAAAGGTGTGCTAACTGGTTTTGCATTGTGCATGTTAAATATTTTCAACACCTTTTTTATGTACTCATTCTGAGTCAATGTTAATTTACGATTTTTCCTGTCTCTAGTTATTCGCAAACCAAGGATTTGTTTTGCAGCTCCCAAATCCTTCATTGCAAATGAATTTGCCAATTTTCTTTTGAGCACATTTATTTCCTGCATGTTAGATCCTGCAACAAGCATGTCATCTACATACAATAACAATATAATATAGCTGCCATCATTTTGTTTTTTTCAGATAAACACAATGATAGAGTGACATCTAGTATAACCTTGTTCAGACATAAACTTGTCAAATTTTAGATACCACTGCCTTGGAGCCTGTTTTAAGCCATACAAGCTCTTCTTCAACCTGCACACTAGTTTCTCCTTCCCTTTCGCTTCATATCCTCGTGGCTGCTGCATATATATCTCTTCCTCCAAGTCCCCATGGAGAAAGGTTGTCTTTACATCTAACTGCTCAAGATGCAAATCTTCAACTGCCACTAGACTTAAAATAGTTCTGATTGAAGTCATTTTAACAACTGGAGAAAATATTTCATCAAAATCAATACCTTTCTTCTGTGCAAACCCCTTCACCACAAGTCTAGCTTTATATCTCTATTTTCCTCCATCTTCTTCCTTCAGCCTATAAACCCATTTATTCTGCAATGTAGTTTTACCTGCAGGCAACCTGACTTAGTCCCAAGTCTGGTTATGCATTAAGGAGTCCATCTCTTCTTCCATGGCTACCTCCCACTTCTTCCTTCTTTCAACCTGCATTGCCTCTTCATAACGTTCGGGTTCACCGGAATCAGTCAACAATAAATAATATAATGAAGGAGAGTATCGTTCAGGGGGTCTATTTATCCTGGTAGATCTTCTAACACCGCTTTCAGGTGTTTGGGGTGCCTGTTGCTGTTAGGGTGGTTGCTGTTGTTGTTGTTGTTGATTATTATTATTTTCAGGCATCTTTACTTTTTCAGTGATTTCATCAAGAACTGTGTATTCCTTGTTTTCTTTTTCCTGTTTCTTTTCCTGCAACTGATTCTTATACAAGACCTTTTCATTGAATATTACATTTCTGCTCCTAATGATTTTGTGATTTTCATAATCATATAAGCGATAACCAAAATCATTAACACCATATCCAATAAAGGTACATTTCTTTGACTTTGCCTCAA
>APFE031434482.1:82983-112663 GCA_000404065.3 Pinus taeda
AATGAGGGGGACACCTTCCTACAAATCCTCTTGCTTGTTCTCCCACGAATTTGGCTGCCAAGTGCTCATTAAGACCTTCAAATTTGTCTCCAAGTTGACCAACAAGACTACATGAAGCACCCATTAGACTTGTTGGCATAATGACTAACCAAATTCACTCTATTAACATAAAAATAATCAAAAACATGCAATAAACAAATGAGAATGGTGGATCAAGCCAAATTAGGAAGTCGAATGAGCCCAAATAATTGTACATTTTTGGGGCTCATCAGTGATCTAGCTAGGTGACTATATGAGGGAAGCACAGTCTTAACACTCCAGGTAGGGAAAGGAGGTGTGAGACTATAAACTACTCTACCTAGGTTGGAGAGTTGTGTGAGAAGATAACTGTGCGGAACAAGGGAATGTCACATAGTCCACAATGGTGCATTACAACTGCGCGCCCATCACAATGGTGGTAATCAAGACACTGTTGTGCTTGGTACATGATGGGTGTTTGTTGCTAGAGGAGCCAATACCCATCACTGATATGATGATCCATAGGATCATGCAGCTGCCATACACAGGGGAAAATCCAGCCATGGCCTTTATCGCAAAGGCTGGCGAGCATGTCCTCGCATAGATCATGAAGGAAAAGTTCAAGTTAGTAAAGAAGCAACACGACTACACCATTTCGAACATCTGTGACCCTGCAGTTAGAGTGGCACCACGAATCTTGGTAGGGAAGGTCATGTGGAAGTGTCACGCAGATGAAGTATCATCACCAGTCGTAGCTTTGGTGGCCCAATGCATGGAAGGAGTTTAATTTAATTGGGTGTGCTACCTCTGTAGTGAGTTCCTTGTAAACTACCACGAGGTGCAGGATCTCAGGAAGCCATTTCACTATGTATGGCTCTTCTTATCCATAGTGTTGGTAGCATGGGAGCTACCCAAAGATAATCAGTTTCCTCTTGTCACGCTAAACCTACTAGAGGCAACGAAGTACGCTTCATTGTGGGAAACTAAGGATCCTCAGAGGATAAAAGACAACAAGATATTTTGGATCTTGATGGAGATGAACATGCTTGTGACCATTAACCGCAAGCCATGATTGTTACCTACCAATTTTGACAGATTGTAGGAGTACGTGGAATTCAAGGCTAACTTCCACCACGTCTCAATATGGGCATGGAAGGTCCCTGAGAAAAAGTGGCATGACTTTCCCTATTTGGAAATAGATGATGCGATCGATGTTGTCCTTGACTGCTGGCCAGCAGAGTGAAGCATGACCTTGGACTTGGCTACGAGATTGATCAAGTGTACCATGCAACGCAAGAAGGAAGAGGTCAAGCTAGTGATGGAACAATTGGTCGCAAAAAGGAAAAAGGAAGCCGATGACAAGGCTAAGCTAGAGTGCACTACCACGCAACAGTCGGGTGGGTAGGCAGGAGAAGAGGAGCGTGAATTTGATAGAGGTCAAAAGTTGCCTTCATTAGAAATAGAGGAAGAAGAGGATGAACAGACGGAGAAGGAAGGAGTGGACCCGAAGACAACTCCGTTCCGTATCAAGCACACTAGGGGACCAAAAAAGTTAATGACGCGTAAGAAGTCCAAGGTTAGCAAGACGTCTCTAGATCCAATCACCCTGACATATGGGGATCTGAATGATATAGGGGACACAGTACGGGATGCCACTATATAACTACTGTAACAGTTCGAGAAACATCAACAACAAGTGTTGGGGGTTATTCAAATGAGTTTGCATGAGATGCAGATCCATGCATCATAGCCTCAAACCAGTGCGGCGTCCCCTAGTTTGTCCCTTGGAACCTCAAAAGCCGCAGGGATGTTGTGTGCAAGGGACCCTCGAGCCATAGTACTGCCAGATGGAGCATTGGCAATGGCGACTGAAGATGACTGGCCCACTGTCACCACCCTCAAGGTAGAGGGACTTAACTTGGTCATGCTTCTTAGCAAAGCACTTCACCCTCTGCAGGATGGTGTGATTGTGGAACTTCGGGCCCCCAAACAACACGCTTTACAGGTGATCAGCAGGAAAAACATCAACAACAATTAGATGGTTGTGTAGAGAAACTCCGATGTTCAACTTGTGACAGACCTAACAGACAAGAATTAACACATAATCAAGGTGGTGGATGAGGCATGCAGAATAGCCCCAGAGTTGGCCATTCCCAAGTTTGAGCTAGTAGATGTATGGATTCAGAAACTCGATGCAGGAGTGCATGACACATGCATAGAGTTAACAAAGGTTCAGCTAGAGCTGAACCTCAAAATTGTAGAATTGCAGTAAAGGGTTGAGCCTTTGACACCGTTGAAAGTCAGGGAGAAGCGCACAACTACCATGAGATATGCATTAGAAGCAGTAGCAAGTGCAACAACGGACTCATGATACTTTTTGAGCAATCACTTAAGGTACTCGCCAGCCTACAAGAAGAGCCAAATGTGCAGAAGCTGGAGACAGAAGTGCGGGAACTAAAACAATGCCATGATGAGGTTAAAGCAACACTACACACTATCGCCATCACATAGACACTTACGAAGCTACAGGAGGCCAATGCATTGAAAGAATAGGTAGACGCAGCTCAGCACAAGGAAGTCCTGTTGAAGGCTCGATTGAAGCCTTGGTTGGACGAGGCCTACGTGATCATGATCACCATTAAAGGCAAGCTGGCTAGTCTGTAGGAGCAGTAGAAACTACAGGTTGATAGCACAGGACCAGTGATAGAACAGTTGGTTGAGGAGATGAAGCAGGCGGCAACTAGTTTGCCGCTGAGGTAGCAGTTTTCCAAGTCAAGCTAGGAAGTCTTTGTGACAAGATCTCTGCTCCAACCGAGTGAGTCGAGGGTTAGTCACCATCTTTGTGTTGGGGGCCTATTGGGAACAGATCCCCTAGGGGTCAATTTTGGGGTTAAGAACCCAAGTTTTGGGACAGAAGGCCCAAAATTTTGTATAAATAATGTAAAGCCTTCGCATTTTGTGGTCGCGGAGTGCAAAGATATCTAAAGTCAAATAAGGTTTTCCGCCCTTAGTCTAGATAGGTTGTGTTGGTTTTGGAGATCCACCCTTGGTTCGTGGACCATGGGATTGTATAAAAGGGAGAGGCTTAGAGAGTCTAAGGCAGTTCAGTTATCATCAGTCATTGATGTACTAGGTTTGTGAGAGCTAAGAGTGAGAGTCTTAGCAAGGAAAGAGGCTTTGCATCTAAGTGCATAGAGGCCTAGGGTAGAAGTCCATAGCTGAGTGCGCATGCTCCTACAACTGTGTGCGTAGTGCGGTTAGAGTCTGTATTGAAAATCTGAATCATCAAAAAAGAGAAGTGTTCTGAACTTACTGTGTACTTTCCATCTGTGTAAGCATTATTTTACTTATGTTATAAACGTTGTGATTATGCTATGTTGAATGTTAGGTTTAAGATATAATGTTAAGTTGATGTGCGAAATATATGTTTCCATCAGTTATATGAACGCAAGTCATAATATATGTTTACTCAAGAATAATCTTATTTGCATGGTAAATTTGGCTAATACTTAAGATAATTTGGGGAACAAGACAGTAACCTAGTTAAGATGCGCGTAAGTGCCTCAATCATCATCTAGGATTGTGCAAAGGACAATTGGATACCTTCAGAGAGGTTCTAAAAGACAGAAGAAGAAGTATATCGATAAGACCTAAAGGCTTATTGCTTTGCACGAAGATAGGGATTAGGGTGTAAGATCGACATCACTACTATCTCAGGGTGTGGAAACTTGGTTCCTGCATCCCCCTATATTGCTTCAGGTGAGACTTCAGCCCGCACTCCACAAACTGATGCCGAAAGGGCCAATAGTGTAGGGATTTTCTTGGCTGCTTAATGGTGAACCTGGGTCAGGGCCCATCAACCAAACAGAGCGTGAGAGATAGCGAATTGATTGGTCTTTGTTGAAAGAATTTTCAAACTTTTCCTTGGACATTGGAATGGACGAGGAATGAGTGGCTTTGTATGAGAATAATTTTGAATCACAAATGTTGGAAGATATTTGAAATTATTATTCCAGAAGTGTTTGAAAAAAAAGGAGGAGAGAGTTACCCATTACTTACACTCCAACACTAAAAATAAACTATTATAAATAGTACGAAATTAACTACAAAGCTTCAACAAAATGAACATTTAGGATATCCAACCTCGCTGAGAAACAACAACAAACATGATATTTTCAGGATGTGCAGGTTCTTTTCTAGAATATCTAATGGCTTGGACACAATTGCAAACAATTTATTACAACAATCAACGACGAAGAAGAATAAGATTCTCATGAAAAACACAACGAAGTAGCAGAGCAAGGTTGGGAATATGATTTGGTGAGGAAGGCTATTGAACTCCATGAAAAGTATGTCGAATATGTTGAAGATGCATTTCAAAATAACAGTATTATTATCAACGCTTTCAAGCAAGCTTTTGAGGTAATATGTGGCAAAGATGTTAGAGAAGGCACATTTTCCTAAAATCTGGCCATATTCTCTGATAATCTACTTAATAATGGTGGTGTGAAAATGACTAGTGCGAAATTAAGATATGGGGATGCCGAGAATATTCTTGAAAAGGTGGTGAAACTTGTGTTGTATATCCCTGATAAAGATGTATTTGATGAACTTTATAAGGAAAAAAATAGCCTCTAGAATGTTCTTTGATGAAATTATAGACTTTAGCATAGAGAAGAACATGATAGAAAACCTAAAGGAGAAAAATGGAACCCAGTATACATTAATGACAAAGAATGGGAGAAATAATGGAGCAGAGGTTTCTCTTCTCAATATTTAAAATAGCTAAATATATTACATTGTAAACATCAATAATAAATTACTAGAGAGAAACTGAACTAAATTGGACTAACTAAAACTTAACTTGGACACTTGGACGCCTAGCAGGTGGTTGGAATTAGATTCTCCAACCCTCCCCCTTAATTACAACCACATAAAAAATTTAGTTAAGATACATGTTGGTCTATGTCTCAACTAGGCTTACAATTTAAAAAATTGACTTTTTCTACATTTACTTTTCTTCTTCTCTTCTTCAATATCCTATAAACTTTAAATTGTTTCATCTTTTTCTTCTTATTGTATCCTTCAAACCTTAGTTTCCTCATTTGCTAGTGCAGGTCTTCCATTATTCTAGGATGTCTAAGCATGTCTTGGAGTTCTTAAAAAATTGGCTTGTATGTGGACTATTGCCACATGTCATCTTTTGTCGTGTTGTTTTCATCATCAATCTGTTGCAACATAAGACCATAATACAATTTTATCTCTTCAGGACTCCAATACCCAAAAATTTCATTGATGTTTTCATCATCCAAGTTGTCTTCAACATTCATTTCTGGAGTTTCTATCCAGACATTTTCAAGACATGGTGTTGCAAGCCATTCTTCAAGGAAATTTAACTCTTCTTCATAATCGTTATGTGTACCTGCACAGTGGAAATCAATGTTAGAATTAAAAATATTTGCAAAACCAAATTGGTTATGTTCCTTATGCTCTGTCATGAGAGTTTTCTCTTGTTGAACTTCCAGTTTTGCTTCTACTTTTGTCTTTGTTTCCTCATTGTTTTCTTCCTTCTTTTCCTCTACCTCTACCTCTATATTTGTCTATCTTTGTCTCTTCCACTTTTGTACTAACCTGTGCACACGGGCTTCCTTCTCCGAATAGCGTCATGTCGATATCATGTTTTTGTTGCATCATCTACAACCACTCATCATTACTCAACAATTCTTCATCAAATTTTACATCAAAAATATTAATTGTTGAATGCACCAAAATTTCATCAGCGAGCTCTATTGCTGGATTCACCAAATTTTCATCAACAAGTTATGTTGCTGGATTCATCAAAATTTTCATTCACTTGTGGCCGAGCACAATGGGATTCAACAAACTTTTCATCTCGTTGTAGATTTGTTGCTATAGATCCACCTTCATTTTCAACTTCAGTGCTCCCCCTTACACCAAAACTCCTCTCAAAGGTTTCCCACGCATCCTTGGATGTCTTAACATCTGAAATCAGGGAAGAATGTTGTCATCCACATATTCTTTTATGCATGTCAATGTGAAGGCATCATTTTGCCTCTTCACTTCCAAATCTAAAAGATCTCAAATATCTCTTGTTGTCACTTTGACCTACTCAACCTCTTGGCTTTTCCCTTTATTGAGTATTGGCTCACTGCGACTCAACAAAAAAACAAATTATAGACATCACATGTAAAACCAATTGAAACAACTCCTCCTTTTTAATATCAGCTAAAAATATCTCTTTTAACAAAAAAAAATTGCAGCATCCAAAAATGCAACCCCTTTCTTTTAATAGAAACTTTAATAAAAACCCTTCTCTATCTCAGCCTTTTTTAACAAAATATCACTCCAAAAACAAAATCAATTTAAGAAATTCTCTTACTTTTAAAAACGTTATTTTAAATAACAAATCCCTATTTCAAACAACTTCTCGTATGCAAAAAATTTTGTCATATAAAAAGTTCACGTTTAACTAACAAATCCCTTTTTTAACAAACTTCTCACATGCAAAAACTCTTTTCATATAAAAAGTTCACGTTTGACTTCTTATACAATTCGTTTCACTTGTTACATAAAATGATTTACGGCACGTCGACTTGTCTATAAAAACGATTTACAACACGTTATAAAAAACGCTCTTGAAAATCGTGGACCTTCGGTAACTTTGAAAGAAAAACAGTTTTCTATAATGAGATTTTTTGGAAGTTTTTTTGGTGGGTTTTTTCCGGTCAAAATCCGGTAGCAATTTACTGGAATTGTAAATTTGATTACTAGTTTTTGCACAATCAAAGTGTCTCGGGGTTTTTCAGGGTGCTGAATCCAAATATGCTTTGAAAAAACCATTTTAACTGCAACAAATCAAGATTTAACCTTAATTTCTTCAGCCGAATTCCGTCACCAGAATCTCCAAAAAATCGCATTATAGAAAACTCCAAAAGAAAATTTAAGCAGACTTCGTGTGGACAGCTCCACGAGATTTTCTGCCCTGTCTCTCGATTTGCGCAGTGTCTTTTTGGATGAGCTGTAAATCTGACACACTGAGCTTTTAATTGTTCTTTTCTCTTCCTCCTTTCACTATTTTGTTTTTTTGCAAGTCCAAAAAAATTGAAGCGATGCTCTCTGGATTCTTACCTAAGATGACAAAAATGACAAAGAATGAGAAAAATTATGAATGTATAGATTACATTATAAACATCAATAATAAATGACTAAAGTGAAACTGAAATATACTGGACTAACTCAAATTGATCTGACACACTTAGATGGATAGTTTTTACACCTAAAAACGGGTTAGAATTAAATTCTTCTGCCAATTAAATATGTAATTCATTATCAAAAATTTGATTATAGCAAAGAAGGGAGAAATCCGCGTTGAGTAATATGTTCGAAATGGAAATATCAACGTTGGAATAAAATTCACTCCAAAAAAAGCCTTGACCACTCCATTCTGGCCAACGTTCCAGTTATATTCCCAACCCAATTTACCTGGCTAAGAGTGTTGAAGTATTCAATCCTTATCATTCCACACAAAATAAAGATCGTAAGCTTACATGGATATATTCTCTGGGAACATGTAATACCAGTGGCATCTTCTATTTAATGACCACGAAAAACTGAGTTCTGCAGACATTAAATCCACACTGAACCTGTTGACAAACATATGTCTTCAATGGCGTGTTTGAAGTACAAAATTCTTGTGAAACAACCAAATACCAAAGTTATGTCTGTTGCTGACACTTTTGAAGTGAATCCTAATCTTAGCAGCAAGTTCGAAAGGATTCGAATTACATATCATGCCCCAAGAAGAAGGTGATACATAGAAAAAGAGGAGAAGAAGGGCACTAGCAGAGAAAGAGAAGAAGAAGGTGATACATAGAAGAAGAAGGGGGTGGTGATAAATAGCATAGAGAATGATAAAAATACAAAGAGATAGATATTAGACTTCAACTCACATAAAATTAAAATCTTGTGGACCCACATAAAAACGAAGATAAAATTTTATCCAATACAAAATTTATGTACTAGGGATAGGCTGAATTACTTGTGCTATACAAGTGTTATTTTAACTCATCTAGTATTGAATATCTCAATTGGTGATTAACCAATTGATTAAAATTAGAAGTGCATGACTTGTTGCAATAATGGACTTTCAATGTGTGGAGTTAAGTGCTTGTTTAGATTTGGTTTAAGTTTAGTACAAACTTTTGAGAGGGAGTACCATGTTTATGAGGATCATATAGTCATAGAGTCCGATGTAGGTTGATACATCATATAGATTAATGCTAAAATTTGGGAAGATGGATAGAGTTATATTTATATTATGTTTGAAATTTAGTTATATTGAGAGAGGGAGCGGAGGGGACTCAGATGCAGAGGTGAATTATAACTTTGATTCAAATGTAAATAATTTATATCAAAATAATAACCAATCAATTAAAAAATCAAATAACGAACAAAAGATAGGGTCAATGACAGATGATGAGTATACCATCAAATTCTTAGAGTTGCTAAGGTATATTCCTTACCTTAAGGATGAAAATGAAAGAATTTAATGATATGCTAATGGATTGCCACAATCCTTTAAGTGTAGAATTGAGTTCAATGAACCTAAGTCATTAGAGGATGAAATTTGAAAACTAAAGCACTACTATGAGCAATATAGGCACAAAACTGAGGTCCAACACTGCTAGCAAAGGTCCTTCTACTCAAGAAGAAGCTAAGAGTTATGAGAAGATTTCGTATAAGTTCTATACTTTTGGAGGGAATCATTTATGAAATGATTTCCCACAACACATGCACATTAGGCCAAGACTATACAAAGCATTAGAAGCAAAGACAGTCAAGGACATGGCCCAAAATATACCCATAATTTACACAACAATGGAAAATTGTCAATTTGATCACTAGGCAGTGATGATAGAAATGGAAGGTGTGCTCTATGAACAAATTTTTTTAGTCTTGATTGATCCTTGTTCAAATTTCAATTTTATGAGTCATGTGATCATTGAAAAATGTGCACTAAAAAGGGAAGTGCATATGAAGCCTTGGCTAGTTTAGCAGGCCATGAGGATGAGAAGGGCATTGGAGCACATAGTAAGGTCATGCCCAATTGATCAAAATGGCATACTAATTGTTGCCAATTTCAATTTACTTCCCCACAGAGCAATGACACACTACTAGGGATGGATTGGTTATATATGCATCGTAACAAGGTTGATTGTTTTGAGAAGCCCATCAAATGCCTTTATGAAGTTGGAAAGCATAAGATATTGAGAGGAAAACTGAAACCTATTTTTGTGAGATCAATTTTGGCTATGAAAGCCAAGAGAAGTTGTATAAAGGGATATATTTTATTTTTTGTGCAAATATCTAGCAGTTTTGAAGCTAACTACATCACTCAGAATGACGAAAATGATATTCTGGGGAATTTCCCTATTCTAAAATAGTTTCAAGATGTCTTTCCTGGCGAGATCCTTAGGTTGTCTCTTCATAGAGAGGTGTATTTCTCTATTAAATTAATGTCGATATCAACTCCAATATCCAAGGCTCCATATAGAAAGGGCACTCTAGAGATAACTATCATGAACCTACAACTAAAGGAGATACTAGACAAGTGCAATATAATTCCAAGTCTGTCTCCATGGGGAGCACTAGTTCTATTCATGAAGAAGAAGGAATCCTCAGGTTGTGCATTGACCATATACAATTTAAGAAGGTGACAAGTAATAATAGGTATCCCTTCCTAGGAATTGATCATCTATTCGATCAGTTAAGAGGAGTAGAAATTTTCTCCGATATTGATCTGACACTAGGCTATCAACATGTGCACATTAAGGATAATGATATCCATAAAAAAACCTTCATAACAAGGTATGAGCATCAAGAGTTTGTGGTAGTTCCCATTGGGCTTACTAATTCCCCTGCAACTTTCATGTGCTTAATGAATAGTGTGTTTCACCGTTACCTAGAAAAATTTGTAGTGGTTTTTATTGATGACATTTTATTCTATTCAAAGACCAAGGAGGAACATGAAGAGAATTTGGTTGCAATACTATAATTTCTAAGAGAGCATAAGATTTATTCAAATGTTTGTAAATGAGACATTTTTCAGTCACAAGTCCATTACTTGGGACACATTGTCTCAGTGGGAGGAGTAGCAGTTGATCCAGAAAATATTAAGGCCACCATGGAATGGCTAACACCTAAGACTGTGATTGAGGTTAGGTCCTTTATGGGACTCGAAGGCGATTACAGGAGGTTCACTAAGAACTTCTCTAAGATTTTCACCGAATTATTGCATTACAAAGAAAGGGGAAAAAGTTTGAATGGATGATTGAATGTGTTTCAAGCTTCAATCAGCTGAATAATTTGTTAACTAATGCACCATTTCTAAGAATTTCATACCCAAAAAAGGATTTTGTGGTTTGCACAGATGCTTGCAAGGAGTGACTTGGTGGAGTCTTGAAGCAAGAAGGCCAAGTGGTATGTTATGAATAACATAAGCTAATTTAAAAAGAGAAGAAATACACAACTCATAATTTGGAAGTGGATGTCATCATCCATGCATGGAAAATGTGGGGGCACTACCTCTTTGGGAGAAGGTTTACTCTAATTATTGATTATTGAGGGATAATGTTTTTTTGAAAATCCCAAGTTAAATGCAAGGAAATCTAGATGGCTAGCCACACTCAATGAATTTGGTTTTGAAATCAAATATATAAAAGGAAAAGAGAACAGTGTAGCTAATGCCAACATAAGAGTGCAAGTATTGATGAGCCTCAGTGTTGCAACAATAATGTTGCAACTCTCAAGGCCACCAACTTTAATTATCAACCTGGGGTTCATATAAACTTAAGAGGTATCAAAACTATATGTGAAGCATACAATGTATCCTTATTTTGTTGATATGGTGTAATGGAGCGAACGTCATGAAATCAAATCCTAAACTAATTGCAAAAATGGAATTGTTACTTTATTTACAAGAAATGGAAATGCTACTTGCTCAACTTGTAAATTATAACTAATCAATTCATGGAAGGACAAAGGCTAATCTAATTGTAGAAAGAAAGTTATTTTATCTTGCATAATTCATCAAACTAGAAATCAAAATTGTATGTGCCATCTACCTAGTCCACAATTGCTTGTAAATCAGTAACCTACTTGCATCATACTTGTAAATAAAGAAACTAAGTATACTATGTTTTTGCAGTGAATAAAAGAAAGGTTTGGAGTGCCTTAGGAGCTTCCCCTTATCATAAAATCATAATTTAGGGCCATTATTCATCTATACTAATTCATATTTACAGTGGGGATCAAAATTGATGAAGGAAAGCGGTGTTACAAGTTTGCTACAGGAAGGGAAATATTTTGCAACAGGAGGAGACATAATTGCTATAGGAGGAGATAACTCACCAAATGACCAAGTAAATCAAATGAAAATGGGATGAAACAAAAATAAATTATTGAGTAGGATTCCTTAGGTCTCCATTACAAGTGGAATCACTCCAAAATACCCATGTTAACACGTGCTAGAAAAATAGCAGAAAATTACTAGTCTAAAATGTGGAAATTCAAGAACTATTGAACTAGTTAACTTATCAAATACCTAACCTAATCAAGTGAAAATGAAATGGGGTGAATTTTGTTCTTAAATTGAATGTTTTTATGACCTAATAAAAGTGGAATCAACTCAAATCAATCTCATTAACACGTTCTAAAAAAAAGTAGAAATTTACTACTATTTGCTATAAGGGACTTCCAGAAATTTTAGATCAATGAATAAACTAATCTCAGTAGCTCAATGATGACTATGACATTCCAAATTTGTTCCAAGTATGAAATAATGCATGTCACTCTATAAATAACCTACAAAATAACTTACTTCAACCAAATGTAGAAACAAGAAAAACAAGAACAAGAGATGCTTGTGAATAAGAAGTGAAAAGAAGAAAATAAAATTATACAAAAGAGGTCTAAGGCTCCTGGAATGGAAAATCCCAATGAAACTCAGATTCCTATGGAGAAAACCAAGATTTAGAAGCTAAAAATGGCACAAAACTTCATTATTTGAGTAAATCCAAGTACATCCCTGCTAGAAATCAAAGTGGAGCTGCTAAAATACAAGTTTTCTCCACAAGAAGACTAAGAAATACATTCCCTAGAGGAAAATTTGAATTGAAACTTATACAAAATTATGAGAAAGCATTATCCTTGAGAGGAGGAAGCTTTCCTCTCCAAATCCCTCAAATAGTGGATCTAGTTCCCAACAATAGGAATTTGCATTAAATAATAGGGAACACATTCCTAGATTTTCTTAATCATTTGAGCCCCAAAATTTGTGCAATAATTTCATAATATCCTGTTGATTTATTATCCAATCTTTACCTTCCTATAGTAGGGATAAAGTCCCTAGATTATCTCCTCCACCAAATCTTCATAATCTGCAGAATATTCTCACAATATTCTTCAAAAATAAATAATATTAGGAACAAATATAAAAATATCTCTAAAGCTTCCTAATAAACATATTAAAGCAAAAAAATGTTATCTAATGCAAAAAGAGAGGTTTAATGTGTTGAAGGATGGTCATATGGACCTTAATTTATGTTTAATTTGGAGGCCCATCAAGTACAACGTATATAAGTCATAAGTTCCTATGGAATTGATGTTGAAGAAAGGATCAAGATTGTTGGATGGAAAGATGAAAAATATTAATAGTTAAAGGAAAATTTGTGGCAAGAATCCAAAGGTGAACATGACAAGGAAACTTTCCTTTCATAAATCGATTGATTAGATTCAAGAATAGAATCTAGGTACCAAATGATGGCCAATGGCTTATATTAATAAGATTTCATGATGTATTTCATGTTTCATTGCTTAAAATATATATGTAGGATGCTAATCGTGTAATTTATTGGTTTGTGTATAGGTAGAACGAGAGGGATATTTCCAACCAAAACCTCGATGTGTCCTCGATCAAAGACAACGCACACTCCATAATCAAGTAATATAGAAAGTCAATGTGCATTAGAGGCACTTTGGGCCTAGGAAGACACATGATAAATGGTTTACTAGATGCATGCATAATATCCTTTCTTTTTTGTTGAGTAAGGAAAATGTAAATACATTGTAAATGTTGTACAAAGTTGTATGTACAAAACTCCATATCACCTATGCTTGGTTTTAAGCATGTGTTATTTGTATATGATGATTGAACACTAAGGATTGTGTTCCCCCAAGGGGGTTGGGGGCCCTGTGACCACCCATGGTTAAAATTTCCCTCATTGTAAATAATTGTAATTAATTAAAAAGGCTAAGAGATAGGGACACAGATTCCAAATTACTTGAGGGAGGAGATTGCTTGAGGAATGAGTTGTTTTAAATATTAGTCCTGGTTGGCTTAGTGATTTAAATGGACTAACTAATCCATAAATTAATTGGAATAATGAAGGATAGGCTCATGTTTCCTCTAATTGTAACTACAAATAGGAAGATGACAAAATATTAAATGCAAGAATGGGTTGCACTTTCCAAGGTAGTTGGATTGTGTGGAGCCTTGGAAAACGACAAATAGTTACTCTATTTGGGGGGGAATGAAATAAAGTTTGTAGGGATAGAGAAAAACATTCACACATGCACATTGAAAGGGGAAGTGAGAGAACACTGGGAAAAAATCCTCCATGGTTGGGAGGTGTGTAGTCGTTGCAACAAAAACCCTCCAAAATTTTGCCTACACTTGAATTTTGGAGCCTACTATGGATTTTGCAATCAGTCGTTTCATAGTCACTTCTTGGCTAGTTGATGCTTGGTTAAGTATTCAGGCCCCCTTCTTGAATTGTAAGTGTCAAATTCACCTGCTCTCACATGCTCATTCTGCAACAAGTTCATGAGCTAATTCTTTTATGCAAGCTTGAAAAGGCCCAACGCAGTCCATCAAGACAGTGTCTATGCAATGTTCAACCTATGTTGATAGTCAATGCACACTTTCAATTGACATTCTATCACTTTTGTTTATGATCGTATTTCTATTTCGGGGAGTTTATCCAACTGTTTCCTTTTGTGCACTTTCACCATTACACGTGTCATTTTCACGTTTACCACTGTCCCTTTCACTTTGCTTTCACTTTAACGAGTGTGATTTTCATGTTATCCTTGTTCTAGCATGTGTCACTTTTAGTGTCATTTGGATATTAAAAATTTAATTCACGCTTTTCTTTTTGTATCGCAAGTGTCGTGATCCGGATATTGGGGGGAGGCCCCCAAGATCTGAACATTGAAATGATAAAAAAACATGAGAACAAATAATAAACAAAACCACATAGAATTTATTATTATTATTATTATTATGATTAAAACATAAAATAGTTGTTAAAGCTACATTGTGGTGGATAATTTGTCCTTTTACAAAATGCAACTTGTTACTTATAGCCTTTTTTGGTTACAATACCACAAGTAAATTTCATGGGTGGGTAAATACCATGGGTGAATGAATATCATGGGTGGATCTCACTTACAATACCATGGGTAAATTCCATGAGTGGATAAATACCATGGGAGGATGAATACCAAGGGTGGATGCCACTTACAATACCATGGGTAAATTCCATGGCTAGATGAATACCATAGGTGGATAAATACCATGGGTGTATGCCATTTTCCATTTGAATAATTAATCATTCCTTAAGAAGCAAGGGTACCATTGTGTGAAGTTCCCTCCTGAGAAGTGTTTGTTGAATATGAATAACCACTGAAGAGAAGGGTTTTTTGTGGTTAACCCATAGCCATGATGAACACAGATCCAATGATAGAGATACCATGTAGTGCTTGTGACCAACTATGATACTAATAATGTGCGGCCTATCAAATGGACTTTGATGAAGCGTGGGTTTCTGTATGACTCATAACCATCAAAAGAAGATCTGAGGATAGAGATACCTTGTAATGCTTGTGACCAACTATGATACTAAAAATGTGCACCACAACAAATGGAATTCGATGACAAGGGTTTTGTGCAGTTGACCCATAAACTTGATGTTGACTGTTGATGAAGTAGTAGGTGCCTACATAGCCTAGGGTGGGAGGGAACGTCTCCAAAGAACCAAAGCCAGATGTTGTTATACTGAAATTGATGAATGTGAAGCATGTGCAATGAAAAAGAAAATTTCGGTGAGGAAATTTCCCTTTCATTTCATAATATCCTTACGTGAACCTGTGGGTTATGGCCCACCTATACAAATCAGAAGTGTTTGAATGGCGTACTTCCCCTAAAACCCGAAAATTAACAAGAAAAAAAATGCATGGAAACCCGACAATGAATAGTGGTCCCACTCTAGACGCCAAAAACTGGACTTCAAAAGAAATCAAACTCCCGATCATAATTCGTCAGGTTCGCTCTTTCCCAAGACTTATCATCTTTAATCTTTGTCGTTGATATTACCATTCAATCTGATGGTTGTTAGTTCCCCTGATCAACAAAACTAATCAGTGATCCTCCACCGTTGATCAAAAACCCATTTGATCCAACGGTTAACAACGATATCGGATGAGCCACTTGTGCGAGGATTACCCACTCGATAAAGTGGTTTCCTCTCTCTTGCGACATGCTATGTGTCAACTGATAAATGGAATTGGGTGACCACCCCGAATTACCACTTAACACTTAGAGCCCGCGCGATAAACCATTTACTGTTATGAAACTACTTTTCTCATGCATTAACGCTCATGCATCTTACCCAAGTGATAATCGTCAATCTAACGGCTCTGTTGATCTGACGATCTAGATCAACTTCTGGTGATTCCTTACCTTCCACCATTACTATCCATTAATCTGTATGATCCGATGGTTCTTCTCTGTGTTTGATAATTTATGATGGGATTTACCTTACAACACAAATTAACTCTGGGCCACTCTCTGTTTAAGCACTCACACACTTATATCGTATTAACGCTGGATCGCCATCGATCCTTATAGTGATTGAAGGTCAATCAACAATCATGCAACATGGAATTTCAATCTTTCAACACAAACATCTAACTATAGGTAACCAGACACACGAAATCCACATAACAAACATATTTATATGATACATAGAATTAGATTACAGTCTAAGGCATTTCAGCCCTAATCACAATTTCACCCTCGACTACATTCTATCCTCGCTCTCCATCTCTCTCACAACTCAGACTCTCTTTACATAAGGAATTACAAAAGTCGTGGACCATCTAAGCTCCACGATTTCCTCCCACAATCGCTCAATCAAATCCCTAAACCTCTCTATATGCTTACATAGCAGATAATTACATTAAATTAAGTTTTCTAGAGACTTATCAATTCCATCAAATTAGCTTTATTTTAACAGAATTTTGCTCCCGATTTACATCATTTTCCACGTATCCTCCTCCATAGCTTTGACTTTTACTTTGATTAAGGGTGCCCAGATGCTCTTGCACCAGACTCGCGAGGCACAAAAATTTATGACCTCCTGGTCATATGCTTCTCCTTCATCCCTTAGCAATTCTACCCACCTACTCAGTGGAACTGCCTTCATGATATTTCTGTGAGCTGCAACAAAACCTTTGCAGTAACAGTCTTCTCTGCTACATGATACCTCACCAAGCTTCTCTCCTCGAGGTTAGTCTTTTGGCATCTCTCTGGTTCTCTCTCCTTGGAACCATTTGAGCACTCCATGCTCTAGGTTGCTGCAATTTTTCTCACCTTTTGCTGCCACTATTATCAGTACAAAGGTCATAAACTCTCCAGTCTTCAACATAAGTGTACCTCCTTCTTTCGCACACAAAATATTATTTCTTCTCACAATGAACCTTTCCCGACTTTGATACCACATAATGAAAAGGAAAACTGTGGTGAGGCAATTTCCCTTTCATTTCATAATATCCTTACATGAACCTGTGGGTTATGGCCCACCTATACAAATCAGAAGCATTTGAATGGCATACTTCCCCTAAAACCTAGAAAATAACAAACAACGAAAAATGCATGGAAACCCGACAATGAATGTTGGTCCCACTCTAGACTCTGAAGACCGTACTTCAAAAGAAATAAAACTCTTGATCATAATTCGTTGGGTCTGCTCTTTCCCAAGCCTTATCAGCTTCAATCTTCGTCATTGATCTTACCATTCAATCCGATGGTTGTTGGCTCCCCTAATCAACAAAGCTAATCGTTGATCCTACATCGTTGATCAAAGCCCAATTGATCCAACGGTTAACAACGATATCAGATGAGCCACTTGCACAAGCATTACCTGCCCGATAAAGCGGTTTCCTCTCTCCTACGGTGTGCTACGTGTCGACTGATAAATGGAATTGGGTTACCACCCCAAATTACCACTTACCACTTAGAGCCTGTGCGATCAACCATTTCCTGTTATGAAACTACTTTTCTTGTGCATTAACACACGCATTTTACCCAAGTGATAACTGTTGATCTGACGATCCAGATCAACTTCTCGTGATTCCTCACCTTTCGCCATTACTTTCTGTTGATCTGTACGATCCGACGGTTCTTCTCTGTGTTTGATTTTTTATGATGGGATTTACCTTACAACATAAATTAACTTTGCCACTCTCTGTTTAAGCACTCACACATGTATATTGTCTTAACGTTGGATCGTCATCGATCCTTATAGTGATTGATGGTCGATCAACAATCCTGTAACATGGAATTTCACTCTTTCAACACAAACATCTAACTATAGGTAACCAAACACATGAAATCCACACAACAAACATATTTATATTGTACACAGAATTAGATTATAGTCTAAGGCATTTCAACCTTGGTCACAATTTCACCCTCGACTACATTCTATCCTCACTCTCCATCTCTCTCACAACACAGACTCTATTTACATAAGGAATTACAAAAGTCATGGATCATCTAAGATCCATGATTTCCTCCAACAATCGCTCAATAAAATCCCTAAACCTCTCTATACGCTTACATGGCAGATAATTACATTAAATTAAGTCTTTTAGAGACTTATTAATTCCATTAAATTAGCTATGTTTTAATAGAATTTTTCTCCCAGTTTACATGATTGTCCATGTCTCCTCCTCCATAGCTTTGACTTTGACTTTTGATTAAGGGTGGCTAGATGCTCCTGCATGAATGTGCCTACTAAAGTGGGGTGGGAGGGCATGTATCCAAAGGGAACCCGCTCTAAATGTTGCTCCAGATATAAAAACTCATGGATTCTGGGTGGGGTACAGAACCAAGACACACTAGAGATGTACCTGAACTATAAATGTGTTTAGTAATTGTAAAAAATGTGGCCATGGATGTTGTAGATTCTCCTATCCAATGAGATGTTGTAAAGGCTTCTTTCACATGATAGACCTCTTGCTACAACTTTGTTGATAGCTTCTGCTACAATTGATGAAATCAAATTCTATCAAAGACCCATTTGAATTATTGAAGAGATATTTCCATTGATATAAGACACTTGAAATTTCATAACATGTGGAGTGATAACATTATTATAGAAATTCATGGTATGCAAGGTTGCACAACATTCTAGACATGTGTAAATTCAATTGCTCATATCTCTCAAACCGGGAAACAAAATGAAATTCCATGAAAAATGAATTTGAGCTAATGGAAAATAATTTCAAATTAGATAGTTTTCACCTTCTAGAATGCTCTATAGAGTTCGTGTCACTTGCATGAAGTTTTCTTAAGATTGCTGCAAAATTTGAAACTCGAATATGCCTCAAACCCCCATTCCCATGGAGTCGTAACCTGAATCTAATACCACTAATCTGGAACTTGGGGGCAAGCCCCCAAGATCTGAAAAATTGATATGATAAAAAAATATGAGAACACATAGTAAACAAAACCATAAAGAATTTTGTTTTATATTAAAACAGAGAATTGTTATCAAAACTACATTGTGGTGGAAAATTTGTCCTTTTACAAAATGCAACTTGTTACTTATAGCCTTTTTTTGTTACAATACCATAAGTAAATTCCATGGGTGGGTATATACCATAGGTAAATGAATATCATGGATGGATTTCCCTTACAATACCATGGGTAAATTCCATGAGTAGATAAATACCACGGGAGGATGAATACCAAGGGTGGAAGTCACGCACGATACCATGGGAAAATATCATGGCTGAATGAATACCATGGGTGGATGGCACTTACAATACCATGGGTAAATTCCATTGGTGGATAAATACCATGGGTGGATGCCATTTTCTATTCAAATCATGTTTTATTTTGGATTGAAAGTATCACTTATCGTTCAAAGTGGAGTTTTGTCTTGTTTCAAAAGGTAAATTTAGTGTTTCCGAGTCCTTCTAGTCATGTATACAAGTTTTAAACTCATTCCTAAAGATTTATGTATTGTCGCATAAGTTCCATCACTTTCGTTGCTAAGTGTATCTTTCAGGTTGCACTTGAAGATGTATGTTGTATCACCATTGCATTTAGGGCATCATGTTATTCTTGTCTTCTAAGTGATCAATTTGTATCTTTGACTATTTTGAGTATGTGACCATGATCTATTTTTGTCTCTATTCACCTTACTTTCATTGATCCCACACTTAGCCTTATTCTAGAAAAAAATCACTCCTTGGTAACTTGACTTCACTCAACTTTCCTAAACAGTGATTTTCCTACTCTCAACCCTTAAGCCCTGACCTTTCCTCTTAGAACTGTGAATTGTATAGTCTAAGTGCTCAGTCCCAATCTCTCCCTCTAGAACTACACAATCCTTGCTTCTAGCCAACCTTCTCTACACATTCCACAATATCAAGCATTAAGCCTCATTCTTGAGCTCTTAAACTATGCAATTGTGAAATCACTTGGCCTGTCTCCCTCCACAACTGCACATTGGGAAACTTCAAGCCTCAAGCCTCAAGCCTCAAGTATGAGGCTTTGAACACCTCAAGTGCATAATCTCCCAGCATGTTCTCTTGTCTAATTTATGCATTAGGTAACTTCAAGCCTCAAGCTTGACCTCTTTGGTTCCTCAACTATATAGTCACTCAGCCCAGGCCTTCAAAAATGTGCATTGTGCAGTCTTAAGCCTCAATCCTCCAACTTTAGCCCTTGAGTCCCTCAAGTGTACATTCCATCTTCCCAGGCCTCTAGAACTATCCATTACATAGTCTCAAGGCTCAAGGCTCTAGCCTATGCTCTTGTTTCCCTCAAATATGCAATCCTTTGACCCTAGCCATCCTGAACTATGCATAGTCTCAAGCGGCAGTCCTAGACCTTTGCCTCTGTAACTACACAATCCCTGATTCAATCACTTAACCAATCACTAGTTCCATCCCTAATAAGTGATTTCATGAAGAATATTAGACTAGGGGTTTATTGTAATGATGTTGTCTTGTCATGAGTGGATTGCAGTCACAGGTATTCTATTATGTTATGACAGGATGATGATGAATGATATGGAGAAGGATACCATGCTAGAAGACACCTCAGGAGTTGAGGAGATAAGATGATCGTCTTATGAGAAGAAGAAAGAACATTGGATTACAACAGAAGACCAAAGATCAAGATCGCATGAAGACTCCATCTGATTCAGAACCCTTTGGAGGGTGGATATGAAGAACAAAACATATCTCTCATGAAGATGAAATATTTGATACATCTCTTATTGAAGACAGAAAGGAAGCAATAACAAAGAGTGGCTTAACATTATGATGTTGTCATGAAGTCCATGTCATCAATGCCATGTCATGTCATGTCATGAGTCATCATGTTCCACATAATTTTGTGGATGATGCAAATCCAATATTGGGGAAATGTAATGTAAAGTGGAAGCCCAAGAGTCATCTACGTAATGTGAAAATTCATGTACGAAGTCGAAAGGTCATATAGAAGTCAAACAGTCATTAGGGTAGTCCACGATTCACAAGGGAGGTGAATGAGTACCCCATTTGTTATATATACACCCTCATGGTACGTGCAAAATGAATTTTCACCTTGGCTCCTCCTACCAGACATTGGAGAGGAAGATAGTTGTTTTGGAGGAGTGAGTAACTACATCTAATGCTTGACTATTGGGGATAGTGGTGTTCATTGTCTTGATGTGTATTGGAACTTTTACTTAAATTCATAAGCTCGTTGAGCCATCACGCTTTCATACAAATGTAATTAATATTGTAAGAATATTATTTGAATGCTTGCAATGTATATTGTTTTCATTTGTACTAAGGAAATTGAACTATTTTGATGGCTTTGGTACTTATTTTATTAAAGGTGTGTTTTATTTGCTTTAACAATCATTGCTTCCTTATGAAATATTTTGTTGGTTGATCACTAGTTCATTCATATGTATATGCTCATGTGCCTTTTCTAGATTAGTAATATTACTTGTCTTTAAAGGGACCACTTTTCTCTTCCCTTCCAGTAGAAGGACTTTGATACTTTCCGCAGTTGAACATTTCACAAGGCATACCCACTGATCCAAAAATACTTGTGTATTACTTTCTTGTGTTGAACTTTGTAGCCAAGGTAAATCTACAAGGATACATTACATCTAGGCTTATACCCCATATGTGAATCCTACTTGAAACGGCGTGAGGTATAATTGGGACTTCACATCGGGGATACTCCCTTGGTTGATGGATTTCTAGCATCGTCAACAAGGTGAAAAACAGTAGAGGCACTAATCAAAATTAGAGTAATCAAGCTTTTGAAGGGGTGAACTAGCTCAAGAAACCTCAAGGGGATTGTTGGGTAAAATATTATAGATAGAAGTGGATTTTTAGAAGGCTGAAGAACCCACTAGAATCTTTTGAATTGATGAACCTATTGGATTTGGAAGAGACATACATGTATTTTTGAGGTCTAATGAACCACTAGGATTCTCCTTTTACTTGAAGATATGGTGCCTCACTCATTGATGAAGTACCTGTAGAGGTGATATATTTACCCATCATAAGCATATCCATCAACAAAAATTCCCTTGATGTGGAATCTCTTCACCTAAAAGTGAGTTGAGACTCTCTCAACTATGGTATCCTGACATGGGTATTAATCATGTTTTTAAATTATGGAACATTGGGTGAAAGTTTTTGTGGTTGGTGGATCAAGGAAAAGTGACCTTGTGACATCTCGTTTTAGCTGTAATTATTGGTTAACATTCCTCATAAAAACACTACATCTTAAGCACTAGAATCTGGCTCAGGGGTGACAACTACAAGTAAAGGTGGTTGTAGCTTGTCTAAGGTTGGGTGGAGAGTTAGAGTACCGATCTTAGTTTCCAGGTCTCTTTACAAAATTTCAACTTTGATGATGGATAGACAGGCTTACACATCATACCAGGTTGTAGGATGAGCCTCTCGGCTCAACTAGCTTTAAGAAAATGTAATCTATTGATATATAATTTTGGTTGAAAATTATTATGAGCAAGGTTTTTGCAGGAAGAAGTGAGGCTCTTAAAGAAATTCTCCATTTCATTGATTCTTTGTAGAAACAAGTCCATAATATGGATCATAAGCAGAGTAAGTTTTCCAAAAAAGAATTGGAAAACTTGGACTTTCAAATTAGTGAGATGAAAACTAGTCTTGAGTAAATTTCACAAAAATAAAAATTGATGTGTATTTATAGAATATTGGCTTTTAGTTATATAGTGAAGTATACAAAAAGAAAAAAAAATTATAGTATAAATTATATTTATACATCACTAGATTTATATTCATCGTTCATTTATAATTATAAGAAAAAAATTATATTTACTTATTGTTATATTTATATTCATCATTTATTTATAATTATAAGTATAGATATATCTTAACCACAGATCTACCAAACTCCTAGAGTGATCAAATCTCTTGATATGAAAATCTCTTTTAGAGTACAAAACTTGAAAAGAAGTTGACACGTCAAGAGATTAATCAATATAAACCATTTTGAAGACTTAAACTATGTTGCTAGTCGGTTCAAGCAACATAACTCCCTGATCCTTGCTAGTCATTTCAAGCAACATAACTCCCCAATCCGTTTAGGAAAAAATATTAGTTAGTGCATGAAAATTGAATTGAGAAAATATTTTTGTTTAACATTGATGTTGAGAAAGATTCATGAAAATGCTACTACTTGCTTTAGGTAGATGCATTAAATGGAATATGTGGATATATATTTTAGGTTGAACATTATTATGGGCAAGGGTTTTCTTTGACAAAGGAACTAAGATTATGAAAGAAATTTTCTTCTACGTTTATTTATTGTAACAATAAGTCCACAGGATTTTATTGTTGCGTTAAATCCATAACATTGAACCAAGCTCAAAAAATTTTCCAAATAATTGATCAACTTGGACTTTCAAGGTAGTGAGGGGAAAAATAGTCTTAACTCATATCTTAGTTGACTCTCTCAACAACAAAATATACCAAATATTATGTTTATCATAAAATGCAGCGTTCCTAGCTCTTCACATAATTATTATAGTTTTTTAATTATTAAAATCATTTTCATTATTGCTTCTACTCGTTTTTGACACCTCTATTCAAAATTATTTGCATGTTATTATATTACCAACAACAAACCCAAAATATATATGTTTTATAATATAAAAACCTAATTTACCCCTAAAAAAAATTAATACTTTTAGAATAAAATATATATTCATAAATCATTATATTTTTATTCCCATTCATTTATAATTATAAAATTGCCTCTTTAATTAATCAATACTCTATTATAAATTGTTTATTCCTTATTTTTTAATTAATATATTTTTTTTTTAATTATTCAATAAAATCTCTCTAAAGAATTTAATTATAGAAATAAGTAATTTAATGGAAATAAATTTTGGACTTGGTTTAACTTTGAATTGTAGAACACCTAATCTTAAGGTGTAAGGAAATTCCAATTGTTATTGAAACTCCAACTGATTGTTATTGAAACTCCAACCAATCTCTGGTAAGATGAAAACGAAGAGTCAACTGAACTCTGGGAAGATGAAAACCAAGCGTCAGAATCACATTCATTAATATTCGCTTCTTGTTAATAAAAAGCATTCCATGATTTATCTAAATCTTACAGTTGTGGTCTGCCCTGATCTGGAATAAAACTGTGGTTGCCACCGACTGTGCATCAGAACATACAAGATTGAACTGTGCGATGTCCTGTAATTCTCGGGCTCTCTCGTTCAATTACTGCATTCGCCTTTGCTGATTGTTTCCACCATTAAGCAGACAGATTGAACTTGAATCAGCAGGCCAATTCAACTTGAATATTCAGGAAGATTATTGTTGGTGCGAAAGGCATTGTTGGTATTGTGGCCTAGATGGAGCAGTGGTGGGACGTTTTATACCAGCGTTTCTTAAGGTTGGCAAGGATCTTGGAAGGTGATTCAGAAGCCGAACTGTTTGTTCCAAACGACCACGTGGACAGTTACACAATTGTTTACAACATTCTCCAAAAAGACCCTTATCAAGGGCAACAGCTGTATGATAGATACAAGGGCTGGTTACAAGAATACCTAGTGGGTGTCGTTTTGCCAGATCTCAGGAATAAGGATGGAGAGGTGATGTTGAAACAACTTGTCAATCGCTGGGAAAACCACAAGGTGATGGTACACGAGCTCTTCAAGTGGTTCAAATATTTTGATCGTCACTTTGTAAAAATCAACTATTTGATTCCTGTGAGAGATGTGGGGCTCATGTGTTTCCGGGAGCATGTGTACCATGAAATCAAGGCTACTGCAAGAAATGCAGTGTTGGCGCTTATTCGTAGTGAGCGTGAGGAAGAGCGAATTGCAGATTGGTCTTTGCTGAAAAACGTTTTAAACTTTTTCGTGGACATTGGAATGCACGATGAAGGAATGGGTTTGTATCAAAACGATTTTGAAGCACACATGTTGGAAGATACTCGAAACTATTACTCCACAAAGGTTGCTTCATGGATTTCACTCTTCTCTCTTCCTGACTATGTCAGCAAAACCGAAGAGTGTTTGAAACAAGAGGAGGAGAGAGTTTCCCATTATTTGCACTCCACCACCAAAGAGAAACTATTAGAGATAGTACGCAATGGACTACTTTCCCATTATCCAACGCAGCTTATAGAAAATGAGCATTCAGGCTGTCCCGCCTTGCTGAGAGACCACAAGAAAGATGATCTTTCCAGAATGTACAGGCTGTTTTCTAATATATCGAAGGCTGTGGACACAATTGCAAGTTGTTTTAATACAACAAGTGACCACAGAAGGAAGAATAATAGCAAAGCAGGCAGAAGAAGAAGAAGAAGATTCAAATGCTTTGGTAGGAAATTTTATTCAACTCCAAGACAAGTATGTGGAATATGTTGAAGATGCATTTCAAAAAAACATTATTATTAGCAAGGGTTTGATTCTAGGATTTGAGGCAATATGTGGAAATGATGTTGGAGGAAGCACATTTGCCGAAATACTGGCAATATTTTGTGATAATCTACTTAGTAAGGGTGGCCAGGTGAAAAAGACCGATGCAAAACTAAGCGATGGGGATGTTGAGAATATGCTTGAAAAGGTGGTGAAACTCGTTGGCTATATCTCCGATAAAGATATATTTGATGAACTTTATAGGGAAAAATTAGCCTCTAGAATATTGTCGGATGAAAATTTTAACCTTAGCACAGAGCAGCAGGTGATAGCAAAGTTGAAGGAGCAAAATGGAAAGCTGTATACATCAAAGATGGAGTTCATGATAAAAGATTTGGTTGTAGCAAGTGAGGGAAAATCTGCGTTTGATGAATATCTTGGTAGTGGAAATATCAACCTTGGAACAGAACTGAGAGTGAAAGTCTTGACCACTCCATTTTGGCCAATCTCCCAATCATATATTTCCCAACCCAATCTACCTTCGGATATTGCCAACTGTGTTCAAGTATTCAAAGCTTATTATTCTGCACAAAATGAACGTCGTAAGCTTACATGGATATATTCACTGGGAACGTGTAATATCAGAGGCAACTTTGACAACCAAATGGAAATAGAAATGACCGTATCAACTTATCAAGCAATGATATTGCTGCTATTTAATGACCACGAGAAGTTGAGTCGTGCAGAAATTAAATCAGAACTGAACCTCGCAGATGATAAACATGTTGACAAACACCTACATTCAATCGCGGGTTCGAAGTACAAAATTCTTCTGAAACAACCTGCAAATACCAAAGTTGTATCTGATGCTGACACTTTTGAAGTGAATCCTAATTTTAGCAGCAAGTTGAAGAGGATTCGAATTCCGTTTCCACCACCTCTAGAAGAAAAGGTGGGGAATAAGAAGGTGTTAATGGGCGTAGAGACTGATAGAAAACTTGCGATCCAAGCTTGCGTAGTTCGCATCATGAAGAGTAGAAAAGTTTTGGATTGTTCGCGTCTACTAAATGAATGCTTTAATGAACTCAAAAGCGTGTTCAAGCCGGACGTCAAAGCAATCGAAAACGAGATCGAATTTTTAATTTCCAAAGACTTCTTGGAACTTGACCAGGAAAATCCTCAAAACTTGAAATATGTTGCTTAAATATAGCTGCATTCTCTGTAATGCTTTTCTTTCGAAAATCACAGTTCTTTTCTTTTTCCATTCATTGCCATCACATTCACAGTGACAGCTTTAGATTTAGATTCAGTGCACTGCACTCTCTATTGTAATTCTCTTTTCTCAAACATTTTTCCTTATTCATCGAAGAAACTTCATATATTCTTTGTGACGCATTTGACGTCACATGATACATCGACTTAGAACTGTTTCTTGATGATTGAAATTATTTACACATTTCCCTCACCCGCAAAATGAAATGTTCTAAAGGCTTATTGGTTTAATTTTTCCTTAAAGAGTCTCTTTTTATAAGTAAACATGCCATACTTTTGTGCTTAATATGATAATGCGGAAAGATCATTGGATTTGCCTACGTTAGGTTTATCAACTATCAAATTTCTCATCATATGGTATGCAACATACCAATAGTTAGTCATTATGTTCCCCTGGTCTGTAAATATAAATTTGTTAGTACAAAATGGGTACATGCACTAAAACAATAAACAACACCTTGTACGTCTTCTTCAATACGTAAGAGAAGTCTCCCTTGTGTGCCTCAGCTAACACATCTTTCCCCATGTCAAAAACATGTTGGAGGACAAATAGAGGAATCTGGTTCTCCAGTTTCAAAATATCGCACTTTATACACACTTGGAGCGCACTTAAATTGATACTGTCATCATCTGATGGTTGACTGCCACCGGAAGGAGCACCCGGTGGCTGTCTGTGGCTGATCAGGGCCAGAAGGAGCTGCCGCGGGCTGATTAGATCCATGCATCATATAAGCATGTATGGGCATGGATGGCTCCATAGCTAAGAGTGTTTGCGGATTTTCCTCAAACATAGGGATAGAGGTAGGATCATCAAGGATATCACTCAAGCTGTGCTATTTTTTTGTTGAAGGTGGTCGAGAATCTTCCGAACTACGTGCAAAAGTATGATCTCGATGTTCAACAACTGGTGGTCTAACAGGAGTCACAGGAAGAAACTCATCGTCATCAAAATGCTGGTCTGAAGTTTCATCTACATACTCATCAATGAGTGGTGATGGAAACTTGGTAACAAGTTCATCTACTGGTGCATGCGAAATATCTTCGTCAAACTTTACACTCCTTTCAGCAAAATAGAATCAACTTTACTGTGACCAAGAGAAAAGAGAAAAGATTGCCATATTTCATCCTGTTTTCCAAACAATCCTTCCAAAATTTTCCATACAATTAAAACATAAAACTACAACAAATAGACAGGCAGATAGACAGGCAGAAACACCAGCAAACGTGAGACAAAGCTCATACAATCTTCATTACTCCATTTGCTCAATTACATCACACTTATATAGGAAACTCACAACTAATTCTGGCAACCAATTCCTAACCACTCACAACTAATTCTGGCAACCAATTCCTAACTAATTCTATTTCTGCATTATTCTCACATCCTCCCTTAATGGAGAAATGGATTTTCTACAATACCTAACTGACTTCTAAAAACTTCAAATTTGATTTTACCAAGGGGCTTAGTAAATATATCAGCCACATTATCCTTGGTGTTACAAAATATCAATCCAATTTCATTTGACTCAATTTTCTCACGTATAAAGTGGTACTGTAACTCAACATGTTTTTTTCTAGCATGGTAAACTGGATTATGTGCTAATTTGATAGCACTCTGATTATCACAATTGATACAATGTTGCACCACTTTGCGCTTCTTCAAGATCTGCAAGAATTCTCCGCAACCAAATAGCTTCACAGGTGGCATTGGTCAAAGCTTTGTACTCTGATTCTGTTGATGATAAAGAAACAGTTGGCTGTTTCTTACTACTCCAAGCTACGACGCCTGATCCAATATGAAATGCATAGCCAGAGGTAGATCGTCTGTCATCTGGATTTCCTGCCCATTCTGAATCAGAAAAACCTGTCAGTACAACATCAGATTCATCAGTATACATAATACCAAGATTCACTGTTCCCTTTAAGTATCAGAGAACTTTCTTTGCAGCATTCCAGTGATTTCCTGAAGGCTTAGCCATGAATTGACTAAGGATACTGACTGAGTATGCAATGTTTGGTCTGGTAGTGGTGAGATAGTTCAAACTTCCCACTAACTAACGATATAATGTTACATCTGCCTCTTTCGATCCATCTTCTTTGTACAACTTTGCATTTTGTTCTAAGGGAGTTGACATAGCTTTGCAATCTGTCATATTGAACTTTTTAAGAATCTCCTTTGTATATTTGCTTTGAGTGATCAAAGTTTTACCAAGTTCTCTCCATACCTCAATTCCTAAGCAGTAATGCATTTCACCCAAATCTTTCATTTCAAATTCCTGTGACAACTAAACTTTAATTTCTTCAATTAACTTGTGAGCACTGCCTGTTATAATGAGATCATCCACATACAAAGATATTAAAGCAACATTTCCTTTTTCATCTTTCTTAACATACAAGTTAGGATCATTTTTGCTTTTCACAAATCCATTCTGAAGAAAGAAGGTATCAATCCTTACATACCATGATCTTGGTGCCTGTTTCAAACCATACAATGCCTTTCTTAACCTGCAAACCAGATGCTCCTGTCCCTGTTTGACAAACCCTTCAGGTTGAACCAAATAAACTTCTTCCTTTAAATCACCATTTAGAAAAGCAGATTTGACATCCAATTGATGTATATTCCAATTATGTTTTGTGGCTAAGGCAATCAATAATCTAATTGTATTCAACTTAGCTACTGGTGCAAAAGTGTCTTCATAATCAATTCCCTCCTTTTGAGCATATCCTTTTGCTACTAATCTTGCCTTAAATTTATCAATTATACCATCTGCTTTAAATTTTGTTTTGTACAACCATTTGCTTCCAATTGGAACTTTATTTTCAGGAAGTTCCACTAATTCCCATGTTTGATTGTTCATAATAGAAGCATACTCGTCATTCATAGAATTAATCCATGGTTCATGTTGTTTAGCCTGCTCATAATCAATTGGTTCTTCAACATTCATTATATTAGACATTAAGGCATAGTCTCTATACCTTGCAGGAAGCCGAGTCTGTCGGGGCGACCTTCTTGGTGCTTCAATGCCTGTGGGTGTTCCATCCATGACTCGTCGGCTTTGAGGTGAATCACCCCCTTGTGATGACTC
>APFE031434482.1:116600-151066 GCA_000404065.3 Pinus taeda
AGCTTGCAAGAGAAGGAAGGAAGTGAACAAGAATAGAGAAAAGAATGAAAAATTTTCATTGATTCTACAATATTGGTTTAGAATAAATACATAAAAGCAACTAAGTTAAGCTTAGTTGTACATGCAATAACTAAAGCTAACTAAAGCTAAGTGTGCTTTATCTTATGTTAATGTGTACATGTGGCACATGCAAGCAATAAGTTAACTAGAGCTAATCTAGGTGCATGTACACCAACACAGCTAGTCTAAGTGCATTACACCAACACAGCTAGTCTAAGTGCATGTACACCAACAATAAGAAAGTGTTAACGAGCCTAGAGAAGGATAGAAAACAAAAACTTGGGATCCAAGCATGCATAATTTGCATCCTGAAGAGTAGAAAAGTTTTGGATCGTTCGCGTCTACTAATTGAATGTATTGAAGAACTCAAAAGCATCTTCAAACCGGACGTCAAAGCCATCGAAAACGGTATCCAATCTTTAATTTCCACAGACTACTTGGAACTTGACAAGGAAAATCCTCATAACTTGAAATATGTTGCTTAAATATAGCTGCTGTATGAGCAGCATTCTCTGTAATGCTTTTCTTTGGAGACTCACAATTCTTTTCATTTTCCATTCATACCTATCACATTCACAGTGACAGATTTATCACATTCAAGTGGCAGATTTAGATTCAGTGCACTGCATTCTTTATTGTAATTCTCTTTTCTCAAACATTTTTCCTTCTTTATGGAAGAAAATTTATATATTATGTGTGACACGTTTGATGTCACATGACACATCGACTTATAACTCTTCGTTGATGATTAAAATTATTTACACATTTCCCTCACCTGCAAATTGAAATGTTTTACAGACTTATTGGTTAAATTATTCCATAAAGAGGCTCTTTTTATAGCTAAACATGCAATCATTTTGTGCTTAATATGAAAATGTGGAAAGATCATTGGTTTTGCCTTGAGTGAATATCCGTTAGGTTTCCTACACACTTGCGTATAAAATTTAAAAAAATTATAATATTCTTTTAATAAAGTTCTTTAATTAAGATAACTCAAAATAAACTAAACATTTTTATACTCTATCATTATATTCTTATTATAAGAAAATATACCATCCACATTATACATGTCAACATTTTCATTTCATTTTTTATATCTATGTTGAAATTAGTGTATTTCCCGCTTAGAAAGATAACTTTGGCCATTACATCAAATTGAATCAATGCATCCTAGTTACAAAGAAAATATCTATATCTTCATTTTTGTAATGTCTTCATTTATATACTCTTATTATGTAGAAATTTGAGATAGTGCACCTAACTCATATAATCTTATTATGTAGAAATTTGAGATAGTGCACCTAACTCATAGAAGACATGGAGTCACCCTCTCTGCTAGCCATGACCATGGTTATGTACATTATACACAAATGGACTAGACACAAGGTAACAGGACCCCTTTTAAAGTATGCCCAATGAGCTATTAAGAGGGCAGGTTGTGGGTTCACCATTTGCTCATAAAGTTTTTTTTGTGTTGTTAACCATGGTTGCAAGGTATAATCAACAAGTAAGTAAAACAAAGTCCATAAGATGATTTATCGATTTACACAAAGAGATACACTTGGCTAAGGTGAACTCGTGACGTAGTCATGGTCCAAGGGTGTAAACTAAGAGTGAAATTATGACCCAAAACCAATGTCATAGGAATAAGAAGGATTATGCTCTAAGTAGCAAGCTAAACTTGTGGAACTTACATTGCCATTTACGTGGTCGTGGACAATATTGAAAATATTTAGGACAGTGGGTCATTGTGTGTCTGCGTCCATTACATGTATCTTTCTTTTGAAACCATATAAATCTTACCTAAGTCATGTTTGAGAAGATTCTAAACCATGGGTGACTTGGAGGCCAAAGCATGGTAGTCTGTATGTGAGGGTGAATGGGTCCTTTGCCTAGTAAAATAATTTGGAACAGAACTACTAAATTTCATAAGATAAAGGGAGTTATGAGAGGTAAAACCACGAAAATGGATTCACTCCGAGCATTATGCTTATCATACCAAACAAATCCATCGTTTTTAAACATAATCAATAACCAATGAGGGCTAACTTCTCATACATATGACCTATACACTTTATTTGCCATAGAGTTGGTTTTTAATGTTTCTTCTCAGTGGTCTTGAGAGTCAGACAAGGGTTCCATTGAGTTCCAAAACTCAACTTTAATGTTTCTTCTCAGTGGTTTTGAGAGCCAAGCAAGGGTTCCATTGAGTTCCAAAGCTCAACTTCTTCCTCAAGAGAAGAAGCACACACCGACTACTTCTACTCAGTTGTGAGTCCTGACATGCTCCTCGGGCTTCGATGCAATGAAATCACGTCAAGTCTCATAAATTTATCAACTATGAAATTCTCATCATATGGCATGTAACATTATCAAAAGAATGGTGTATTTCATTTGTGACATATGTTTTCAACTTGTAAATTTGGTTTGATATTCTCGGCCTAAACCTTATAAAACCTATTTGATATTGATGTATAAATGCCTACGATAAAATTGTTCCAAATTTCACATACACATCAGAAAGGGCTGGTGGGGCATATCATGTCTTGCTCACATATGTGTGGACTGGTGGGGCATATCACGTCATGCTCACATATGTGTTGTGTATGCTTCCATTGCAACATAGCTTACACTTTAATAGTTTGAACAAAAAACATTACAAGCATACCTTCACTTGAGCCATATTTCTCGGCCATAAGGTTGTTTACTTCCACATGTACACCGTGGATGATCTCGCAATAGTATAACTTACACAATGCATTTTCTTGTGCATATATCACAGGAAATGGTGGGGTGCATCGCCCGTTCACGCCATTGAAAATTATGCTCTCCATGACTACGTTGAAATAATTCTGAGAAGATTGTTGAGTTCATTAATTAAATAGCCATGCCTTCATACCTTTATACGATTAGATTTTGTATTTGGTATTTCAACAATAAATTTGATAGCTCTAGGCTTGCAGTTTCCAAACCTCTCATGAGTTGTCATGAAATTGGATTTCACTCCTCTTTTCCTGACTATCTCAGCAAAGCCGAAGAGTGTTTGAAACAAGAGGAGGAGAGAGTTTCCCATTTTTTGCGCTCCACCAACAAAGAGAAACTATTAGAAATAGTACGAAATGAACTACTTTCCCATTATCCAATGCAGTCTGTACAAAGAGAAGAAGAAGGTGATAATATGTGATCAAAGCATGGATAGCATCGTTTTCTAATATGAAGAGTACAAAAGTTTTGCATCGTTTGCATTGATCAACTTAGAAGCATGTTCAAGCCAGACGTAAATGTAATAGAAAAGCAGATAGATTCTTTGATTTGCAGACCACGAATGCTCCAATTTTGAAATAGGTTGCCCAAAAGAAAAAATCTACCTGTTGTGAGCAGCATTATCTGTAATTCTTTTCTTTGGAGAATCATAATTTAACTTTTGTTGCATCCATTTCGCATTACATTCAGTGTGACAGATTTAGATTCAGATTCATTGTATTTCTTTCTTTCTTTGTTGCTGAAATATTTATCTAACCATGTTCAGTGCGAAACTCTGAGACGTTTAAGTTATTTTCTAGATTATTTTAGAGTACTTAAAGTTATAATTTTGATAATTTTAACTCTCAAATATTATAAATTTAGAAGGATCCAATCATTAGAGGTGTAATTCTTTCCCAATGTTTTACACTCTAGAATGTGTTTGTTTGCATGTCAAGGGATTAATAATCTAGAGTACTCAATGTTATAATTTTGATAAAGGTAAACTCTCAAATATTATAAATTTAGAAAGATCCAATCCTTAGAGATGTAATTCTTTCTCAATGTTTTATACTCTAGAATGTGTTTGTTTGCATGCCAAGGGATTTCATACTTCTCTTGAAGGTCTAGTGGGATTTTTTATGTTAAAATCGATCAATAGTATTCTGAGGCGATCCCGACAAATTCATGATGGCTCTGTTGTTAGACAAATTCATGGTGGCTCTATTGTTCTACCCCATGAGCGTAATAATTCGAATGCCCGCCCCTTCCTCAACCTGCCCGCCTTCCTGATTCTGATTGTTACATCAACCTGTGTAATACATGCATAATACATGCAGGTGGGTCCATGGTAGTTGGGTGCACATGGGTCCATGGTATGTGTGTGTCCGAATGGTCGCCACGGTTTTGCTACTTCAATAAATTATGAAGTTTCATGTGATCCTTAGATTGCTAAAATATTACTTATAATTAAATATCTGTGATTTTATTGGCTTTCAAGATCTAGCTTTGGCCTCTGAAAAAAGTCAAAAGCCTGTCCATTTCAGACTAAGAACTAGCCTTAGGCTTTAAAAAAATTCAAAATCCTGTCCATTTCAGACAATTGCTAGCTGTCTGTTATAGAACATGTCCACTATATTTCAAAGGATTTGTTATTTTATTTCATATCTTTATTCTTTCTAGAGGTATCCAACATACAACCATGAAAACAGTGCATACATTTTTCATTTTCATAACATTATGAAAAATCAAAGGACAACATTCATTACATTAAGAAGAAGAGGAGCCTAGCCTTGAAATTATAGTGCTTTTTCCCCATGGAATATGAAACCCAACAAAAATTTAGTGAAAAGAATGAAATTATTGGTAAAAATATACATACATTCATAAATAAAATCAAAATTATTTCGCTATTTGGATTTTTCATTTCGAACAGAATTCCAAACACTGTTCGGATTGTCATTCAGGAGTGCAGTGCAATGCTTGCTTTTGCCAAAGTTTCTCCAAATCAAATCTCGCAGTTCTCCATTACACATTATTATTAAATCAAACATAGAAAAAACTTGCAATTGCTAGTACGAGTCCTACACTCAAGCCAAAAAAACCTAGATCAATACTGAATAAAAAAAGCATAACCGTACTATACACAACATGAGGAAATTAGGGAATATGGCTGTAAACCAAGGCCTACCACCCCAGGGTAGCTGTAGAGACCAGTGCAGATTTGGGAGATTTCGGTGTCGCACATATAGTTTGTGGGACTATAAAGGCAGGAAGAAAGAGAGCAGTTGAGGAGGACGAAAATGTCGTTCTTGAACTTGAAAGGCGCAGTGGAGTCAAGGGTGAAGCTGCCACTGCTAGTCATGCTAGCACAGGAAGACATCCATGGAGCGGCTAAATAAATAGTGGTTTGGCTGTAATTGATGTATGAAATAATCAATATCTATCATTCGAAGCAAATTAGCATAGTGAGGGTGGAATGATGTTACAAGCTCAAATGTATTACGAAATGGAAAGAGATCACAAGGTTAGGTTGCATGCAAGAAGGACAACGGGCGAAGAAAGAACCCAAGATAATTACGCGTAGAGCCCAACGCATTGCAACCAAAGTCATTGTGTAAACAATGCAACACTAGCCGCTCCAACCTTTCAACCCCGGCAGGGACTACCGCTACGACAATGACTATCTTGTTTAAATAGGATAAGAGTAAATCCCATAGCAGTCTTAACAGATGTTTGGTAAGCCCATAAAGCAAGATATAACATGATGTGCCAATTAGAATTAGCTTGATTAATAATCCTTTGCAAGATCATTTTGAGGGATTCATTAACCGCTTTAATTTTCACGAAGATAATAATTTTCCCAAAAATAATAAAGAAAGGTATGCTTCTAGATCTAAATTTAGAAGTCAATTCACACATCATCTTATTTTGACATTTTCTTTTGACATTTTCTTGTGGTTAAAGAAATATGACATTTTCTTTTGACATTTTCTTGAGGTTAAATATCTTTTTATTTTCCAATTGACCAACAACATTCGTGGTTGATTCTTAATCTCCCTTCAACAAATACTACAAAAATATGTAAAAATCCATATGAATCACTTGTGGATATATATTGTAACTATCGATGTGAAAGCTTAAATATATATGGCAACTACCAATCTAAGTTAGGTGTAAATATATAATGTAACTATATATTTAAGTTGGAACTACTTATCTTTCTTTATAGTTAATTGATACTAGTAAATTTAGCATGATTTTGTTTTGATTCAAAATGTAGACATTCATACTCAATAATCTAACTCTCATTTTGCCACTACAATGATATTTTGAGATAGTATTTACCATAACAATAAACTTGATATATACATTCTAGTTATTATATTTTTATGTATTTTTTTTTTAACGATAATATATGATAGTAGTATTGTGCCTTAAAGTTCTATATTAGTGTAAGGTTTTCTAGTACTCATAACATTATGATGATATATAATTTCATAGATTTTTTGCATAAACCATTATGATATATAATCTTATAATGTTAATATAAAATATTTTTGCATTCATTTTTATATAACTAATATTTGATAGACTTAGAGAGTTAGTTCATTAAAATCTTAAAAAAATTTATTCACTAAGTATAAACTCAATTACTTGTATTCTACCAATGTTACCTTTAACTCATCTAGTATTGAATGTTTTCATTGCCAAAATTAGTGTTTCATGAGGTGTTACAATGATGGATTAAGTAATTGTTTGGTTGTGGTTAACCAGTCAAAATCATGTTCAAGAATTAATGTAATAGAAAAGCATATCAATTTATTAATTTTGATGGAGTGTTTGGAAAGTGATAAAGAAAATGATATTTTCTGTTAAAATATGTTGCCTAAGAAGTTATGTGATCATTCTCTAAAATGCTTTGGAGAATCATAATTTTTTTTGAATTTATCCCTATTACGTATTTGAGTAGAATAAAATATTTTCTCGGTATTCTTTCTTCTTTAATGCAATCCTTTCTTGAATATTATTTCTTCTTTATTGCAGAAACTTTTATTTATGTCAGTTTATTGCCATATTTACTGTGATAAATTTTTTCCAGGTTTGAATTCAATTAAGATTATAATTTTATTATTTTGTAAAAATAAAATGTTTTAATTAAATTTTTATCATGGTTAAAACATAACTTTTTTTTTATAAAAATATTTATTACAAAATTGGAAGGCTGAAGACTAAAAAACCCATTTCTACTAAAAGTATAGGAGCCTACTCTCTTTAATGTATTACTCTAATAGAATTGTTTTATGCCAGCACTACACTAGTTATATCCAACTCTCATCCAATGAATCTCAATAATACCATAAAAATATATCACATATCTAGAATAGTGTACAATAACATTTAGCATCATAAGACACATGAAATAAACAACGGCTAAAATTAAAAAAACTAAAATTATGATAAGGAAGGCCTCTTCCTATGCCATTATAGATTTGTACCAACATATTCAAGGTGATAAATTTGACATTTTCTAATAAATTCAATTATTTTCTTAATTCATTGCATGTAATATGGTGCGACACAAGTCTGTCTTGCAGGCCATACACATGTACCTACTCTCAACTCCTGTAGTTCTTTAGAGCATTTTCCATCAAAGAAAAAATATCCGAAGATCCTTCCTATGTGACGGTGTAAAAAAGAGACAAAATGGGTAGGAGCCAAATTATGGTGATGGTGGTTGCATGGAGGAAAATGTTTGAAAATGTTTGTGGAAGATGATATGGTCTAGTTGTTGGAAAATATTAATTCCAACCATGGTCTGCATTAAATTGTTACGTAGGAAGTCTAGTGTATTATGAAGAGTTAGTTTAGATAACTTCCTAAATAAGTTATTACCACAGAAAAGAGAATCGAGAAACTTTATCAAGCATGTATAAAAATCATTCGCTGGAAATATAAACTCCAAATTTTGTTGTGCTATCAGTGTTCTCTAATTTGGTATGAAAGCAAGGTGACAGTGTTAGTTTTTGTTCTCTGTGAGCAATCAGAGTGTGAGATCGCTGAGAAGTGTTGGAGAGAGTATGTGTGCAGCGCATTACGCTTCTAGTGAAGGGCGTAGTTGTGGGATGTTGAGTGTTGAGAGTGTGACTTATTTCCTGTGTGTAGTTTTTTTTCCTTGAACTTCCTATGTTGCAGAAAAATCTGTTTGTAGCGGGTAAAGGCTGTGAGAGCTTTTCGCTGTAAGTGGCGTTGCAAAGAGAAATTGCTTGTGTGCTGCATAAGAGACTATTGAATGTAATTGCGATGTTCCAGCCACTAAAGGAAGAGAGTGTTGTCTTAGATATCGGATGTAGTCGTTGTGAGACAGAGTAGTTGTGTCTTGACTAGACTGTCATGTGTTTCAGTTTAGAGCTATGGAGCTCAAAGGAACCTTCGTTGGTACAAGTGGTACAAGTTGCGCAAACAAGGGCACTTAATATTCCAAGGGTAAAGCATACTCCTCGACTGATTTCATAAATCGGCTGCACAATAGTCAAGTCATAAACCTGGTATGCGAGGAAAACAAAAAATGATTCGTTTTTTATTTGGTTTTGAAGATCTGATTTTCTAAAAGTGGGATATTTTATATGTGGCTCATTTTACAAACCAGTGAAAAGAATTTTTATATCTTTATTGTTAATACACAACTCCAAGTTTATGGGTTCTTAAATTCATGGGAGTTTCTAACTAAGTAAAAATTAAAATGGATTTGTGGTGGTCATTATGGGTTACTAAATTCATGGAAATTTCGAAATAAGTAAAAAGTAAATTTTGGTGATGAAATTATTATTTATTATTTTAATTAATAAATAAAAATAAAAATTATAAAATGAAATATTAATTAAATTAAATTAATTTATTTTAATTAAATTAATAAATAAAAATAAAAATTATATTATTATCACAGTCGACAGTTGTTGTTCCAATTTCTCGTTAGTATTTATTTACTAATGCAACTCATTTTTTATCATCATTCAAGAGTCTTGATGATGGATCCCATTGGGGATTTGAAACGTTGGCCTAAAAATCTTCATACTGTGGATTCTCCGGTCACTCATTCACATAGTTGAGGAGATAATATGATAATCTTATGAGAAGAAGAAAGAACATTGGATTACAACAGAATACCAAAGATCAAGATCGCATGAAGACTCCATCTGATTCACAACCCTTTGGAGGGTGGATATGAAGAACAAAACATATCTCTCATGAAGATGAAATATTTGATACATCTCTTATTGAAGACAGAAAGGAAGCAATAACAAAGAGTGGCTTAACATTATGATGTTGTCATGAAGTCCATGTCATCAATGCCATGTCATGAATCATCATGTTCCACATAATTTTGTGGATGATGCAAATCCAATATTGGGGAAATGTAATGTAAAGTGGAAGTCCAAGAGTCATCTACGTAATGTGAAAATTCATGTAGGAAGTCAAAAGGTCATATAGAAGTCAAATAGTCATTAGGGTAGTCCACGATTCACAAGGGAGGTGAATGAGTACCCCATTTGTTATATATACACCCTCATGGTACATGCAAAAGGACTTTTCACCTTGGCTCCTCCTACCAGACATTGGAGAGGAAGATAGTTGTTTTGGAAGAGTGAGTGACTGCATCTAATGCGTCACTATTGGAGATAGTGGTGTTCATTGTCTTGATGTGTCTTGGAACTTTTACTTAAATTCATAAGCTCGTTGAGCCATCACGCTTTCATGCATATGTAATTAATATTGTAAGACTATTCTTTGAATGTTTGCAATGTATGTTGTTTTCATTTGTACTAAGGAAATTGAACTATTTTGATGGCTTTGGTACTTATTTTGTTAAAGGTGTGTTTTATTTGCTTTAACAATCATTGCTTCCTTATGAAATATTTTGTTGGTTGATAACTAGTTCATTCATATGTATATACTCATGTGCCTTTTCTAGATTAGTAATACTACTTGTCTTTAAAGGGACCACTTTTCTCTTCCCTTCCGGTAGAAGGACTTTGATTCTTTCCGCAGTTGAACATTTCACAAGGCATACCCACTGATCCAAAAATACTTGCGTATTACTCTCTTGTGTTGAGCTTTGTAGCCAAGGTAAATCTACAAGGATACATTACATCTAGGCTTATACCCCATATGTGAATCCCACTTGAAACGGTGTGAGGTATAATTTGGACTTCACATCGGGGATACCCCTTGGTTGATGGATTTCTAGCATCATCAACAAGGTGGAAAACAGTACAGGCACTAATCAAAATTAGAGTAATCAAGATTTTGAAGAGGTGAACTAGCTCAAGAAACCTCAAGGGGATTGTTGGGTAAAATATTATAGATAGAAATGGCTTTTTAGAAGGCTGAAGAACCCACTAGAATCTTGTGAATTGATGAACCTACTGGATTTGGAAGAGACACACAGGTATTTTTCAGGTCTAATGAACCACTAGGATTCTCCTTTTACTTGAAGATATAGTGCCTCAATCATTGATGAAGTACCTATAGAGGTGATATATTTACCCATCATAAGCATATCCACTAATAAAAATTCCCTTGATGTGGAATCTCTTCACCTAAAAGTGAGTTGAGACTCTCTCAACTATGGTATCCTGACATGGGTATTAATCATGTTTTTAAATTATGTAACATTGAGTGAAAGTTTTTGTGGTTGGTGGATGAAGGAAAAGCGACCTTGTGACATCTTGTTTTAGCTGTAATTATTGGTTAACATTTCTCATAAAAACACTCCACCTTAAGCACTAGAATCTGGCTCAAGGGTGACAACTACAAGTAAAGGTGGTTGTAGCTTGTCTAACATTGGGTGGAGAGTTAGAGTCCCGATCTTAGTTTCCAGGTCTCTTTACAAAATTTCAACTTTGATGATGGATAGACAGGCTTACACATCATACCAGGTTGTAGGATGAGCCTCTCGCCTCAACTAGCTTTAAGAAAATGTAATCTATGGATATATAATTTTGGTTGAAAATTATTATGAGCAAGGTTTTTGCTGGAAGAAATGAGGCTCTTAAAGAAATTCTCCATTTCATTGATTCTTTGCAGAAACAAGTCCATAAGATGGATCACAAGCAGAAGTTTTCCAATTTTTTTTTGGCAAACTTGGACTTTCAAATTAGTGAGATGAAAACTAGTCTTGAGTAAACTTTCACAAAAACAAAAATTGATGTGTATTTATAGAATATTGTCTTTTAGTTATATAGTGAAGTATACGAAAAGAAAAAAAAAATTATAATATAAATTATATTTATACATCACTAGATTTATATTCATCGTTCATTTATAATTATAAGAAAAAAATTATATTTACTTATTGTTATATTTATATTCATCATTTATTTATAATTATAAGTATAGATATATCTTAACCACAGATCTACCAAACTCCTAGAGTGATCAAATCTCTTGATATGAAAATCTCTTTTAGAGTACAAAACTTGAAAAGAGGTTGAAACGTCAAGAGATTAATCAATATAAACCATTTTGAAGACTTAAACTATGTTGCTAGTCAGTTCAAGCAACATAACTCCCTGATCCTTACTAGTCATTTCAAGCAACATAACTCCCCAATCCGTTTAGGAAAAAATATTAGTTAGTGCATGAAAATTGAATTGAGAAAATGTTTTTGTTTAACATTGATGTTGAGAAAGATTCCTGAAAATGCTACTACTTGCTTTAGGTAGATGCATTAAATGGAATTTGTGGATATATATTTTAGGTTGAACATTATTATAGGCAAGGGTTTTCTTTGACAAAGGAACTAAGATTATGAAGAATTTTTTTTTACGTTTATTTATTGTAACAATAAGTCCACAAGATTTTATTGTTGCGATAAATCCATAACATTGAACCAAGCTCAAAAAAAATTCCAAATAATTGACCAACTTGGACTTTCAAGGTAATGAGGGAAAAATAGTCCTAACTCATATCTTAGTAGACTCTCTCAACAACAAAATATACCAAATATTATGTTTATCATAAAATGCAACGTTCCTAGCTCTTCACATAATTATTATAGTTTTTTCATTATTAAATCATTTTCATTATCGCTTTTACTCGTTTTTGACACCTCTATTCAAAATTATTTGCATGTTATTATATTCCCAACAACAAACCCAATATGTATATATATATTTTATATTATAGAAAACCTAATTTACCCCTAAAAAAATTTAATACTTTTAGAATAAAAAATAATTTAATAAAACCATTATATTTTATTCCCCATTCATTATAAATTTAAAAGTGGCTCTTTATTTAATCAATACTCGTATATAATTTTTTTATTTCTTATTTTTTAAATAATAATTCATTTTTTTTTAATTATTCAATAAAATCTCTCTAAAGAATTTAATTATAGAAATAAGTAATTTAATGGAAATAAATTTTGGACTTGGTTTAACTTTGAATTGTAGAACACGTCATGTTAAGGTGTAAAGAAATTCCAATTGTTATTGAAACTCCAACCAATCTCTGGTAAGATGAAAACGAAGAGTCAACTGAACTCTTGGAAGATGAAAACCAAGCGTCAGAATCACATTCATTAATATTCGCTTCTTGTTAATAAAAAGCATTCCATGATTTATCTAAATCTTACAGTTGTGGTCTGCCCTGATCTGGAATAAAACTGTGGTTGCCACCGACTGTGCATCAGAACATACAAGATTGATCTGTGCGATGTCCTGTAATTCTCGGGCTCTCTCGTTCAATTACTGCATTCGCCTTTGCTGATTGTTTCCACCATTAAGCAGACAGATTGAACTTGAATCAGCAGGCCAATTCAACTTGAATATTCAGGAAGATTATCGTTGGTGCGAAAGGCATTGTTGGTATTGTGGCCTAGATGGAGCAGTGGTGGGACGTTTTATACCAGCGTTTCTTAAGGTTGGCAAGGATCTTGGAATGTGATTCAGAAGCCGAACTGTTTGTTCCAAACGACCACGTGGACAGTTACACAATTGTTTACAACATTCTCCAAAAAGACCCTTATCAAGGGCAACAGCTGTATGATAGATACAAGGGCTGGTTACAAGAATACCTAGTGGGTGTCGTTTTGCCAGATCTCGGGAATAAGGATGGAGAGGTGATGTTGAAACAACTTGTCAATCGCTGGGAAAACCACAAGGTGATGGTACACGAGCTCTTCAAGTGGTTCAAATATTTTGATCGTCACTTTGTAAAAATCAACTATTTGATTCCTGTCAGAGATGTGGGGCTCATGTGTTTCCGGGAGCATGTGTACCATGAAATCAAGGCTACTGCAAGAAATGCAGTGTTGGCGCTCATTCGTAGTGAGCGTGAGGAAGAGCGAATTGCAGATTGGTCTTTGCTGAAAAACGTTTTAAACTTTTTCGTGGACATTGGAATGCACGATGAAGGAATGGGTTTGTATCAAAACGATTTTGAAGCACACATGTTGGAAGATACTCGAAACTATTACTCCACAAAGGTTGCTTCATGGATTTGACTCTTCTCTCTTCCTGACTATGTCAGCAAAACCGAAGAGTGTTTGAAACAAGAGGAGGACAGAGTTTCCCATTATTTGCACTCCACCACCAAAGAGAAACTATTAGAGATAGTATGCAATGAACTACTTTCCCATTATCCAATGATCTTTCCACATTATCATATGAAGCACAAAAGTATGGCATGTTTAGTTATAAAAAGAGACTCTTTAAGGAAAAATTAAACCAATAAGCCTTTAAAATATTTCATTTTGCGGGTGAGGGAAATGTGTAAATAATTTCAATCATCAAGAAACCGTTATAAGTCGATGTACCATGTGACGTCAAACGCGTCACAAAGAATATATGAAGTTTCTTCGATGAATAAGGAAAAAAGTTTGAGAAAAGAGAATTACAATAAAGAGTGCAGTGCACTGAATCTAAATCTAAAGCTGTCACTGTGAATGTGAAGGCTATGAATGGAAAAAGAAAAGAACTGTGATTTTCGAAAGAAAAGCATTACAGAGAATGCAGCTATATTTAAGCAACATATTTCAAGTTTTGAGGATTTTCCTGGTCAAGTTCCAAGAAGTCTTTGGAAATTAAAAATTCGATCTCGTTTTTGATTGCTTTGACGTCCGGCTTGAACAGGCTTTTGAGTTCATTGAAGCATTCATTTAGTAGACGCGAACAATCCAAAACTTTTCTACTCTTCATGATGCGAACTACGCAAGCTTGGATCGCAAGTTTTCTATCAGTCTCTACGCCCATTAACACCTTCTTATTCCCCACCTTTTCTTCTAGAGGTGGTGGAAACGGAATTCGAATCCTCTTCAACTTGCTGCTAAAATTAGGATTCACTTCAAAAGTGTCAGCATCAGATACAACTTTGGTATTAGCAGGTTGTTTCAGAAGAATTTTGTACTTCGAACCCGCGATTGAATGTAGATGTTTGTCAACATGTTTATCATCTGCGAGGTTCAATACTGATTTAATTTCTGCACAACTCAACTTCTCGTGGTCATTAAATAGCAGCAATATCATTGCTTGATAAGTTGATACGGTCATTTCTATTTCCATTTGGTTGTCAAAGTTGCCTCTGATATTACACGTTCCCAGTGAATATATCCATGTAAGAATACGACGTTCATTTTGTGCAGAATAATAAGCTTTGAATACTTGAACACAGTTGGCAATATCCGAAGGTAGATTGGGTTGGGAAATATATGATTGGGAGATTGGCCAAAATGGAGTGGTCAAGACTTTCACTCTCAGTTCTGTTCCAAGGTTGATATTTCCACTACCAAGATATTCATCAAACGCAGATTTTCCCTCACTTGCTATAACCAAATCTTTTATCATGAACTCCATCTTTGATGTATACACCTTCCCATTTTGCTCCTTCAACTTTGCTATCACCTGCTGCTCTATGCTAAGGTTAAAATTTTCATCCGACAATATTCTAGAGGCTAATTTTTTCCTATAAAGTTCACCAAATATATCTTTATCGGAGATATAGCCAACGAGTTTCACCACCTTTTCAAGCATATTCTCAACATCCCCATCGCTTAGTTTTGCATCGGCCTTTTTCACCTGGCCACCCTTACTAAGTAGATTATCACAAAATATTGCCAGTATTTCGGCAAATGTGCTTCCTCCAACATCATTTCCACATATTGCCTCAAATCCTAGAATCAAACCTTTGCTAATAATAATGTTTTTTTGAAATGCATCTTCAACATATTCCACATACCTGTCTTGGAGTTGAATAAAATTTCCTACCAAAGCATTTGAATCTTCTTCTTCTTCTGCCTGCTTTGCTATTATTCTTCCTTCTGTGGTCACTTGTTGTATTAAACAACTTGCAATTGTGTCCACACCCTTCGATATTTTAGAAAACAGCCTGTACATCCTGGAAAGATCATCTTTCTTGTGGTTTCTCAGCAAGGCGGGACAGCCTTCATGTTCATTTTGTACAAGCTGCGTTAGATAAGGCGAAAGTAGTTCATTTTGTACTATTAGTAATAGTTTCTCTTTGGTGTTGGAGTGCAAATAATGGGAAACCCTCTCCTCCTCTTGTTTTAAACACTCTTCAGCCTTTTTGAGAAAGTCAGGAAAAGAGAAGAGTGAAATCCATAAAGCAGCCTTTGTGGAGTAATAATTTCGAGTATCTTCCAACATCTGTGCTTCAAAATCGTTCTCGTACAAACCCACTCCTGCATCGTCCATTCCAACGTTTTTCAGCAAAGACCAATCTGCAATTCGCTCTCCCTCACGCTCACTGTAAATGAGTGCCAGCACTGCATTCCTTGCAGTAGCCTTGATTTCATGGTACACATGCTGCCGGAAACACATGAACCCTGCATCTCTGAGAGGAGTCAAATAGTTCATTTTAACAAAGTAACGATCCAAATAACTGAACCACTTTGAAAGCCAGTGTACGATCACCTTATAGTTTTCCCAGCGTTTGACAAGTTGTTTCAACATCACCTCTCCATCCTTATTCCTGAGATCTGGCAAAATGACACCCACTAGGCATTCTTGTAACCAGTCCTTGTATCTATCATACAGTTGTTGCCTTTGAGAAGTGTTTTTTAGGGCAATGTTGTAACCAATAGTGTAAGTGTCAGCGTGGTCGTCTGCAACAAACAGTTCGGCTTCTGAAAACCCTTCCAAGATCCTTGCCAACCTTAAGAAACGGTTGTATAAAATGTCAAACCCTTGCTCCATCTCTACCGTAATACCAGTTCTTCTCCACCCTTACACTTTTCCTACTGATTCTGCGCTCAATCGTTCTAGACACCTTTGGTAAGTAGAGGATATTCGATTTAATTGACGTATTGCTATGCCCACGATATCCCTTTATAATCGAAAAGTAAGACACAATCACGTCCATTCACATTCAAGAGGGACACAACGTCGGCCTTTAATTAGTTCAAATGAGAAACTGATATTAGCATTGTATAAATTCATGTTACCATATGATGCATTCTATGATGATATATTTGAATAGATAATTTATAGTCGAGTCAGGATTATCTTGAATGTATTAATATAGTTTATTTATTTTTAAATTGATGGTCAATACACATCAAATTAAGGGATTTACCTATTTGGAGTGAAATTTTATCATTTTATCGTTAACATAATCATATTGATAGAACAGTCCATATATATTTATAGATTGGTGGTTTTAATAGAGTATTCCATATATATTTAATAAAGTATATTAAAAATTTTATTAATATATCAAGAAAGAAATGGTTGACTATGGTGATTATGGTTACATGTTTTGTAAATGGTTGATATTGTTGATTTTTTTCCTTACATGAAGAATAATTCGTTTCATCACATAGTGTGATGATCATTTTTTTCATGGCCATGATGAGAAATTTTTCACCTTGAAAAAATTGATCGTATTTATTCGCGCATAACAATCATTTTTAATAATGTATATGTGCTAGTTGACATCTAACATGCATGAGGAAGATTAGACCTCATTGATGAATGAATCGAGCTCATCAAAGAGCAATTGTGGAAGTTGCTTTCAACATGATTTATCTACCTTATTTCTAATAGCCAATGGGTCTCCCCTCTTGTCGTTGTACCCAAAAACAATTGCAAGTGGAGAATTTGTGTAGATTATAGATAACTTAACAAGTCGACTCATAAGGTTCACTTCCTATCCCCATTCATCCACCAAGTGTTGGATACCTTAGCGAGGGGAAATATTTCTCTACCCTCAATAGATTTAGCAAATATAACCAAATTCAAATCGCTCCCGAGGATTGTGACAAAACCATGTTGATATGTCCCTCAGTGACATCTTCCTACTTTTTTCCTACAACTTTCCAACAAGAAGTAATTGGAGTATTTTCTTACTTCATCCATGAATATGTGGAAATTTACGTGGACAATTTTACAACTTATGGTGATGAATTTGATGTAGCTTTGGCTAATGTACATAAATTGTTAATGAGATGTAAGGAATGCCACATAGTCGTTAATAATGAAAAAAATTAATGATGTTAGTTGACGACACCATACTTCATTTAAAGGTATAAAATTATATCTAGCAAAAATTAAGGTAGTATTGAATTTTAACCACCATAAGGTAATATTTAACATCATACTTCAGCAAATTGTTGGATTCACAATAATACTAAGAGGGGAGGTGGGTTAGATCAATATAATACAATTTTCAATTAAAAAAAAGTTGGAGGTAGAACATGGATCATAGGATATATGTGGAAACCTATCAGGAAGAAATGAAAAACTTCTTTGGATTGATTTTTCTTTGAGGGAACCAGCCTACTCTTACAATCTTTGTAGGAACCAAAACATAGGGTACACCAATGCTCTCAATCCATCTATGTATTAGCCTACAATAAATAACAATCCCCTCTACTAATTTATAGGTACTAACCTATAGGAGACACCAATCCTCTCTACTACTTTGTACGCACCAACCTATAGGAAACACCAATCCCCTCTAATCGATTATCTCCAATCCTTTCTTCTTTGGTCCACTTTCCTCTTCTTCATTTTTTTGTAGTCCCCTACTTCCTCTCTCCAATCTCTAATATTTTATCCTCCAGTTCACTTTTCCCTTCTCAAGTTTTTGCTGCCACCTCATTCCCTCTCATTCATCCATAATTCATTAACCATTCCTTCACTAATGTAATTGTTTTTCATTGTATCTTAAATAAAGATCCTACCAACTCTTCTCTCTATCATTCTCTACAGCTTTCAAAAATGAATGATCTTTGATTTTAGTACCATTACGATGTTATTCCCACAATATCCTTTTAAATAGAGTACAAAAACATAGTTTCTGTAATCACACATCCTCCATGAAGGAACAACGTTACCTTAATATTGAAAGAACATCAAATATTCATTACTTGAAATGAGAAATACCTCTACAATCTATATTTTATTAATTAATTGTAGTAAGAATGATGTCAACACCATATAAAAAAAATTCACCACATTTTAATTAATTCAATTGAGACATACGTCTGTAATTCATATCCAAATCCTTCATTTATGTAATAATCCCCTTTAATTCTTCATTTATCCAATAAATGTAAATGAATTTGACAATCACAACATCCAATGAAGTTAGTTGTAGAAACATATTGATGATGTCGTGATATATGTAGATAGGAAGTTATTTGCCGTGGGAATAAATATGAGAGAAAATAATGAATACATTGGACTAAAGTTAGTAAATATGGTTGACACAAGATTATCTAATACATTTTATATGTCACTTTGCATATAAAAGGTAAAAAAAATGGAACTAATTAGTGTATATATGTAGAAATTTTGAATAATTTAACACATATTCAACAGAGATTATCCTGATCATGTACTATTGCGGAAAACATACACAATACATAAGCTCCTCTACGTTGATCATCAATATAGCAGCATCAATAACAATAAAACATCAAGAGCATTCACACATTAACACAGTATGTATCCCGGGGAAAGCATCTCGCTAAAAACCCCAACTATCTGTATATTAATGATTGAGTCATGTAACATTACACAGCATAATACTTCTCACAAGTATCTCCACCTCTGTTACACAATACAACTCAGATCTGAATCAATCACTGGCTCAAATCTCCTTCGCTGCTTGCCTGCCTCCACTGCTCAATACCTGCTCAAGAAATGATGATAATTCCAAGGCAACCACGTATTTACTTGGAAAAATCATGTGAGCACAAGCTACAATGTGGGCAAATACGTGAGCAAACTCATTGGCATACTCAATCCCTTGATTGTGCAAGATCTGATGCACAACTATAGTCACAACTGATAGCAATCTGATTCTCTAACACCTGTCCCTGCTGAACTGAACATGCACTGACATGCAACTGAGTTAACTGATGTATTCATTAGTTGTATTATGAGTTAATAACTTGTGAATTAATTAATAACTAATTCACCCAACTCATCTCTAGTCTATTTGCCAGTTAGACTAAATACAACCAGTTTAACAAAGCTAAACTGAACACAACTCCATCAACTGCACCTCCAGTCCATTAAACTCAACTCACTTGAGTTCTAACTGAAGTCCTGCATGCAAATATTAGTCATCCCATAGGTAACCACGTATTTCCTTCTGGGATCTGCATGTACCACATTTGTAGCTCATCCTGAAGTGCTCCAAGAGAATAAGACAAAGTTTATAGTCTAAATATTATTATGAGCTAATAATATTTGACTGTTCTATATTTAGACTGAGCAGTCACTCCGTTGTGGTGTCACTCCACTGTGGTCTAAAAATAGAAGTCCATCTATTTTTCCAACTTGATCAATCATCCATAAACAACAACCTGCAATCGATAGACATGATCCATATAGTCTAAAAATAGACTTGCGCCAAAAATAGCCTGCGGGCCCACTTAGTGAAGGTGACTCTTTTCACTAAGCTCCATCATCTTGTTGCAATCTCAACACGACCATGGGCTAGGCATGTATAACTCTTCCCTTCTCTACATGTTAATGTTAGGGTTTGATCTGCGGTCTTTTGGCTTATTGTTGTGGGCGATGATTGTGCTTAGGGCTGGGGCTAAGACTTGAGCCCTTGGATCCCTCCACCATGACTTTTTGGTGTGTAGTGTAGCTAAGCCCTAGCCCCTTCCCTCATATGCGCACAACACCAAACTTATATATGGTTTTTGAATCACTATTAACAAGGAACAATGTTCTCTCTAGTGGTAAGGCTCTTTGCTACTTGGTGGGAGGCCTCGTGTTTGACTCCCCTGGAGACCTATTCACCCATAAACAAATTTTAAAATGCCACCAGGAGGCCACTTGGCAGCCATTCATTGACCCAAGTGGCTTCCAACCATTGGAGCCCAAAAATCACAATCATCCATATAAAAATAATAAAATAATTCAAATCAATAAGATTCAAATGTATTTTTTTTACCAATCAAGAGTGGCCAAGTGGCAGCCTGTTATTGGCCCAAAAACGTACAGTGAACCTATCACCTACAAATGTTTACCTATTTAGGAATTTGATCAGAACGTGATATCATGAGCATACAATATCGGCTTTGAACGACTCAAGTCGCGTTGGATTTAGGTCATCGAGATCTTCGCATTGGTACAATTTTCGAGCAATTTTGGACACTCTAAATTTTTAGCACTTTACTGATCCACTAGATCACTCCTCACAACTCGAAGCTTTTGGAACTCCAAAAGACTATTTTTAGTCAACAAACATATGAGCATATATTTCCCTCACCCTTGCCTTTTCAATCCATTTTCTTTTGCCTGGTTTTGTATATTTGAACCACATATGAAGGGGTTTCTCATTCCTTCTTCTTGAAGTTCCTATTTCTCTGTCAAGGATAGGATCTTGATGCAATTCTTCAAGATATTTAGAAGAAAAAATTTTTGTTAAAGAAATCTGAACATTCTCTACTACGTCTTCAAACAAAGGAGGCTTACCCAATTTCAAGTTATTTTCACCTTGAAGTTTTTCTTTATTGATGCAAATCCTTACTCATCTCCAACTTGAAAACTATGGCCAACACAATGTTGATCATGTTCAACCTTGTTTTTGGCTCGACTCTTCACCAAATGTGAATGTCATGGCCATGCACCATTCTTCCTCAAAGCCAAAACACCAGGAGACCCACAAGGAGATGTATTAGAACCAATGTTCCCTTTTCAAGTCGCTATTGCATCTGCTTCTTGATTCATTCTTTCTCTAACACTGACATCTTGCTCAAACAAATGTTCAAAAGTGAATCATCCTGCGGAAAATGAAATTTATGTTGCTTTCCTCTTTTAAGAGGCAACACATTAGATTTGTGAAACATCCTATCATATATATTAGCAACTTCAGCTAAATTTAATTTTAATGTTGCATCACATTCTTGTAGGGCTTCAGATTCATCAGTGTCCTTATGTTTAATCATCAATAATGTAAAATTATGACTAGCATTTACAAACCACTTCATTTTTCCAACATTCACAAGAAATAAATTCAACTTCTTGCTATGTGCTCTAATAATGTACTCAATCCCATCTTTAAACAAGTGATACTTGTTCTCATGGCAATGAAAGATGGTTTTCTTGTCATATAATTATGGGCTTCCTAAAACAATCCCACAAATGTCAAGTGGTACCACATCAAGTTCTACCTCATCAATAAAATGTGCAGGGATGGGAAAGCATTACCATGGACTTCATCACAGGTTTTTCGAGTATAGTGAGACAACATGATTCTATCATGGTTATTGTGGATAGGTTGAAAAAGGTTGCGCACTTCATTCTAGTGAAGTCTACATTCTTAGCTAGGTATGTAGCACAGGTATTGATCAGAGATGTGGTTAGACTACATGGTGTTTCGAGGAATATCATGTTAGAGAGGAATGAAAATTTCACTTCCAAGTTTACTTGTTTGTAAGTTTGGGCACGGAGTTGGCCTTCAGTAAAACTTGTCATACCCAAACAGAAAGGGTCAACAAGATATTGGAAAACATGTTGAGGATGTATGTGATGCATCAGCGGCGAAAGTGAGAAGAGTATCTTCCACTGGTAGAGTTCAATTACAAAAAATGGGTATCAAGAACCTTTGAGGATGAGTTTGTTTTATGTATTGTATAGGCAGAGTTGCAATACTCTAATCAATCAAAGTGATCCAATTAACAAGGTGTTGGCGGACATGGAACAAGAAATGCAAGTAATCAAGAAGAATCTAAAGGAAACACTATTGATATGGGGTAGCATCAGATGTGCTTTAGGCCTCAAATTTTGTAGGGAGTTTTGGGCACATGCATTCCAAAGAACCCAAAAAACCATTTTGGGAAATTCCACCCAGAAACAATTATATTAAAATAATTAAGTTTTTAATGGGGTTCCTAAGTCTAAAATGCTCGACTACATGGTCTCAAAGAGCTTACTAGTCAACTCTAAAAATTCTGCTTTGCTTGAAGAACCTCAGGCCATGGAATACCACGACATAGGTTTCAATTGGGCATGAAATCCTCACTAGTATCAACGAGCAAGGAACTAAACTGATAGGCATGCGAATGAGACCATACAATGGGAGAGGGGTGGGTTAGTTACTCTCTAACCTCTCCAAACACCACCCATTGACTGCAAATCTGGTGAGTCGTCGATCAGCGATAGATCCCAGAGTGGAAATCGCTAAGTGGACGTGTCATATACATCATCTAGAGGGTTCGCGTACCAACTCATCAACAATACCAAGGTGCATTAAACATGGTTTAATGATACACCCACCATAATCCTAAACCATATCTTGAGTTTATATGAAGTATGCAAATTACGGCTTGATATTTTAAATAAGAGATTAACCATCGGGTAATATGGTATGCCTAAGGTACAAGGTCTTCAATGTAAAACACATGAACTCAATGTATGTCAACTTAGGTATTGTAATAGAAAAATCTAAACTTTCTCTTGTGGTATGTAGCATTTAAAATTATATTATTTTTTATTTTTTATGTGACATTTAATTACTAAAGTCTAAGTTAATTGTTGAAGATGTCCTCAAAGGTATGTGACAACCACCAATATTTTTTTCCTTAAACTTTTGAAAACAAATATCATGCAAACCACCATAAATTCTTAAATAGTGGAAAAACTTATCACAAATCTCTAGTGAATCTAGTCATTCCAAGTACTATTGATATTTCCATGTCCTCTTGTTTCAATTAAGTTATGGTTTTCTACTTCACCTGAAATTTAACAATATTGTGTATATCTTGGTCAATAGACTTTTTTTTATTATAGGCAGTTAATGGTTTTCCTACTTCACTTTGAATTTACCAATGTTGTGGCATATCTTGATTTGTATACTTTTATGTATATAGTTAATATATGTGAATACAGTGGTTCTAGACACTATTAATATTTCTATGTATTCTTGATGGTTTCAATTAAGTTATGGCTTTTCCACTTCACCTGGAATTTATGAATATTGTGACATATTTTAGTCAACATACATTTTTTTTCTTTTTATGTAATTAATGAGTTTTCTATTTACAATTGTTGTGACAGGTTTTTGTATGTAGCTCATACATATGAATTTATCAATATTATGGCATAATATTTTACATAATGAAGTTTTACACTAACTTTTACTATTGATTTAATTTCCAATATCCCAAATCAATAATAATTTCCCTTCCCTCGTTAATAAAGATGGCACATCCCATTGTTATGCAACAAAGATCATCCAAACTCGTATTCACTTATTAAAGCTGTGAAGGGGTCACTGTGGATCTTCAGGTTTGCGGTGTGTTTGGCATGATTTAAAAAAAAAAAATCGCAGGAATTTTTTGAAATCCAAATTATAGCTAGTGTCCCAAGGTTCTTGATTCATTTTTTACTAATATAATATATATATATATATATATATATATATATATATATAATATATCTACTCTTAAAATTAGATTTTTTTTGAAAAATTTATGCCAAAATTCTGGCGACAGTTTTGCGAGCAAAATTTTTCCCACGCCCTCTCTCACCTGTGATATTCCCAATGGGTAAAAGTAAATAATCACAGGGAAATTGCTCGATAAGATTTAAAAATTAAGGAACTTTTTAATTTGTTCGCGTAAATAAAACCTAGTCTGTGATACCATATGTACTCACGTTTCTCTTGTCATATGATGGTAATTTCGATTTACAAGTTAAGGAACTTTTTAATATGTTTGCGTAAATAAAATGTGGTATGTCATATGATATGTACTCATGTTTGTCTTGTCATATGATGGGAAATTACCATCTGCACAACCATTTACCTTGGATGTAGTGGGTGTGACCTACGATGCGGTGAGCGTGGATCGAACACACAACCTTCAGAGTTTCAATTTGACACTCTCCCAACTGAGCTATCCCCACTAGATAAAAATCAATAATTCCCAACTGAGCTATCCCTGCTAGATGAAAATCAATAATTCTCATTCATTTTTTCCAGTTTCTCTCTATATCAGATTGCTAGTTGAGCATCCAAGAATTGTACTCAGATTTTCTCATGTATAATAATAAAACCCTCAGATCTTCTCATCGGTTTTCCTGCACTGGATTTTTTCGGGGACATTTTTCCAAAAATAACGGCGTCAGTTATGTTGTATTTTCTTTCTTGTTCAGTCTCTTATTTCCGCATATAATTTAATCAAGTGAAGGTTGCAATGTATGTATTATGATACTTGTCATAGGCATTGCAAATAATTTGTTTAAATCAATTTAACAAATAGGAGTAATATCATCAGTTACTCCAATAGGGATTTTGGTTTATGGAATTTTCACAAGCACGGGATAGGAAGAAGAGCTATGCATATTAGAACAGGTTGTTCAAGGAGTTCTAGTTTGAGGAATATGTGTACTTGCACATCAAAGCAAAGAAGATCTCCTTACGGAATAGATCATGTGCCAAGTTGGCACCACGGTTTTGTGGACCCTTCATTATTGTTGAGAGGATTAAGCGAGTAGCCTATCGATTTGCACTGCCTTCGACAATGAAAGTCCATTATGTTTCCCATGTGGCATTGCTTAAGAAGTATGTTAAAGATGTTGATCATGTGATCGACTAGTCTGTATTGTAGGTGGAACCAGATGGAGAATTCCAACCGGAGCCTCAGTGTATATTGTAGAAAAAGGTGTCCATGCTCCAAAACCAAGAAATCGAGCAAGTCAAGGTGAAATGGAAGCACTTTGGGACCGATGAAGCTATATGTGAGATGATAGATCATATGTGAGCTATGTATCTTTCATTGTTTGCAAGTTGAGGAAAAATAGTTTTGGTATGGTGTTTTGGTATATGTCTTGGTATATGTTTGAGTACATGTTTTTTTGATGTTCAAGTACATATACATATGTATATGGATGTAAATACTTCCATGAGCTATGTTATAAATCTCCAATAAGCAATATGGGTGTGATGTCATTATGATGTTATGTTTTCATGATGGTTTACTTCTCAGCAGGTTGATCATTGTAAATATTGCATCAAGCTAAGTTATAAAGCTCCATTGACAGTATGCTTTTCTTACAGTAGTCTTGTGGTTATATGTGTTATTAAACACTGGGGACGGTGTTCCCCCAAGGGGGATGGTTTTGTAACAGTCTTGGTGAAAATTCCATGTAATAAAAGATAATAAAGGTAAAATAATAACCACGGTTGATGAGACACTTATTCCAAGCTTAATGTTGGGCAAGATATCCTAGTGTGGGTGTTCATTTTGTTATTAATGGCTAAGGAAATTGGAAAAGGAAATGGTTAAGGATTTGGAAAGGCAAAATGACATTTTTGGCACATTTATTTATGAAAATAATGGAAATTAAGAGAAAAGGGAGGTGAAAGGTCACATGTTGCAAGTGAGGAGGAAAATGAAGGAAAATATTGGAAAAGTAAGAAAATAGATGTCTCATTCATAAAAAAGCTTATGAGGATCAGAACACAGACTTTTGTTAGTTCAATTTTGGAGCTCTCTCATTATTCTCTCTCTCTCACATTCTTGGATACTTAGAGTTTCTTGGAGCACTCTTGGAGAGTGTGGCATTCTTGGATTTTTGGAACAACAAGGCAAAGGAAAAGCAGGAAAGCGCAAGAGGACATCGAAATCAACAACTACAACAGGTTTTTCTTACAGGTATCAAGTTGCATTTATGTTTCCTCACTAGTTTTGGCATGCATGGCGTATGCATGTCGTTTGTTGGTCATGATCTGTCATTTGCATGGAGGATGGTTGGAATTAACAGTGGATTTGCCTAGCCTTTCAATTTTTTAGATAGTCACGGTGATTGTGGATTTATTTCCTTGTTTTGTTTTGGGTTAGTTCTCATGTTTCCTTAGCTTGGGTTGAATTACTAGTTCATGTAGCCTTGGTTTGAAAAATGCTCTGGAGCCCTATATCATCTTGGGTTGAGTTACTAGTCCTGGAGCCTTGGTTGGAAAAATGATCTAGATCCCTTGGTAGGTTGAGATACTAGTCTTGGAGCCTTGGTTGGACAAATATTCTGGAGCCAGGTATTAGTTGTGGGTTGAGTTACTAGTCCTCGAGCCTTGGTTGGAACAAATGCTCTAGAGCTCTGGAAGGCTTGGATAGAGACCAATATGATGATGGATTTTTGATGTCCGACCGTTAGGTGGAATCATTGTTTGATGGGTTGAGGTGGTTGGCCTCTAAAAGCCCTATATGGTTATGGATTAATGTTTTCTATGAGATCCCACATTCATGCTTGGAATATGGCACGACGGTGAATAAATGAAGAGAGATTTGGCTTAGCTACTTTATGGTCAGGTGGAACATGGAAGTCCCATCCCTGGATTTGGATTTTGTATCATCAATATGAGGTTATTTATCCTTGTATTTCTATGAGTATTATACTGGTTTATATGTGGATTATATGACTACGATTTCCTTAGTATTTCTATTGTTATTATGTTGGTTATGTATATATTTTATGACAGTAGCTATGCATGGCTCTAATCATGTTTTTACTTGTAAACGAATGAACAATGTATATATGACCTAATGGATGAAATGGCAGCTAATGTGTTGAGGCATCAATGCCTCTTAGCGATTCTTAGCTAAGTATGAGACCCCTATGCTCATATATTTTATTTACACCTATAGATTACATATATGTGATATGTTTGACGAAATTCCTGTCATGTCTAGTAGGGGTCCAATCAAGGTCGTGTTAGAGTAATTGTATTTGTATTGTCATTTCCATGTTATCTTACTATTCTGAAGGTGTCATTCAATTCTAGGCAGTGACTTGGGCTCTAGGCCTTAAAAAGTGGCTCAAATCTCAGGGACACTGGCACATAATTGAAAAAAATAGTCCTTGGACACTAGCATGCCCTTTCATGAGAGCATTCAAAGCCTCCTAGACATTGGTAGACTTATAACATGGGAGCATCCAGGGATCAAGTGGTCCAAAATATCAATGGGTCCCAAGGGCTGGTTGGCAAAAAGGTTGGGATGGTTCTTAAGGGTCCTACTATTGATGTTGAAGGTATGTATGGTGTGTTTCCATCAGTTCCACTTCCTTAACGTAACTTAGGAGGTCGACTCATATCATAGTGGCCTCTTGTCGCATGTTTACCTCGTTTGGTTGATTACTTGGGTAGATGTGGGAGGAGGGTGTTACACATGAAATAAATTTTCAGGTTGAACGAAATACCAAAAGTGGTAATATCTGATAGAGATGACAAGTTTAAACATCTGCATTTTGGAAAACTCTATTTAATGGACTAGGTACTCAAATACAATTAAGTATTGCATATCACCCTCAAACAAATGGACAAACTGAGCGAGTAAATCAAGTACTAGAAAATATGTTAATAATGTATGTAATGCAACAATCGACTAAGTGGGAAGATTATATCCACTTGGTGGAGTTGGCCTAAAATAATAGCTAACACACCTCCCTAAAATTGAGTCCATTTGAAGTGTTATATGGACGTAGGTGTAGAACACCTATTAACTAGAGTGGTCTAGAGGAAAAACTGATGTTAGGACTTGATATGTCAAAAGAAATGGAAGAAGCAGTGAAGAGAGTCAGGATGAATTTGAGAGCTACCAAAGACACACAAAAAATGTATGCTAATAAAAACCAAAGCTATAGCGAATTTCAAGTAGGAGACCACATGTATGTGAAAGTAAAACCTAAGAAGAGTACCTTGTGGTGGGAAGGTTGTGTTAAGTTGGCCCCCCAATTATGTGGTCATTTCCAAATCTTAGCTCAAGTTGGGTCGGTGGCTTATCAACTAGCTTTGCCTAGCCACATATGGGTTCATAACATATTTCATATTTCATTATTAAAAATATTTATTTATGATCCTAGACATATAATTGATTGGCATGATATATAGGTAATTAATTTATAAAATGCATATAAATATACATGTATTATAAAAATGTTAGCAATAGAGATTAACAATGACTTAATGGTTGTAGGTATAAGTCGAGTTGTACGAAGAGTTTCTGGTTGAACCACTACGCATCCTAGATCATAGAGAAATAATGTTGCAGAAGCGAGTTATCACCCAAATTAAGGTGAAATTGAGACACTTTAGCCCGAAGGAGGCTACCTAGGAGGATGAACAACTCATGAAATAAGCTTACCCCAACTTATATTTAAGATCTAGAAACATAGGGATGTTGTTTCAATCGGGGGGAGATGTAATAACCCATGGTAACCTTGTAAATATTAATTTACTATTTATTGCGATTAAAGGAATGTTGTTTTAATAATGTTAAAACTATAAGTAGACATATATGAATACACGTTTTGATTTTATTTTATTTGCATAATGTTTGTGTGTGGATCATGATTGAGAAGCAATGCTAGAGAAATCTCACACCCAGGTAATTGGAAATTTATGGGGAGGTAGTTACCTACCCAAGCTCCTTCGTTAAAAAGAACAAAAACTTCCAAAAGAAGGCCAAGAGGGTTTTGGGAACCTGAGGCAAGAGAAGAGTAAGATGGAAGAAGAAAACAAAAGACAAGTTGAAAAGACTTTAGCAGTAAAGACTCGAGAGTTGGTTGGCCAATGGAGTCTGTTTGGATCCTAGATGCTCAAAATTTTAATTATGTCTAAGTCTGGTTATGATCAAATAGTTTCTAGGAAGAACATTCATGGTTATTGCCTTGGAAAAATTACTTTAGGTGTGCAGCAAACTTGGGGGTGGGATGTAGTGTTAGAGACTAATCTCACAGTTGGGTGGAGCGTTTCTTTCGTAGTGGTTCGTGCTTATACAGAAAAAAAGGAAACTCCGATAAGTGTTAACAAATGGTCTTGTAGTTGTTTTTATAATGGAAAGGTGTTGTCTAAAAGAAATATTTATGATATGTTGAATAGACAATAGATATGTTCCATATGAATGTTAATAGTAGAATTTGTTTAATATGTGATTGACTTAGTAGAAGTCTTGGTAAGTGGATGAAGTTACTTAGAATATTTAACTGGGTCAAAACAGAATGAATGAAGTGATGGATAAACTTGTGATAATGCTCTGACAAAAATGAGTTAGTTTCCCTAGCTTGGTTTGGAACTTAATTTTTAAAGCCAACCGAATGAATTGTTGGGTGGAGTTTGAGTTAATTTACAGGCAAAGCCAAAGAGTTGGCAACGTGGAAAACATCTTGAAAGCTACCCAGAGCCAAGGAATATAAACCTTTACAAGTTATAAGCATAAGAAAACAAGAAATTAAAGAAAAAGGTAATTTAGCTCTTGATTTAAGAAAAGACTGCGACATGGTGTTTATAAAATATAAGAGACAAAGATTACTCATAACCGATGAAATCAGAAGCCATGTAAACTTTGTAAGCCTGTAATAAAGAAACTGACAAAATATATCAAATATGAATTTCAAATAATTTTAAGGGACCGAATATATATATTGCAATATGTCTAATTAAACTAAAAGGAACTTTTAAATCTGTTTGCGTAAATAAAATACACGATATGTACTCACGTTTCTTTTGTCAAATATACGGTAGGAAATTACCATTGGCGCAAGGTAGACCTTGGATCAGCGTTTGTGAGCTACGATGCAGTGAGCGTGGATCGAACAGGCGACCTTCACATCTTCAGTCTGACGCTCTCCCCACTGAGCTATCCCCGACTGCATGAAAACACATAGCGTAGAAAACGTGGTGTCATAATTTACTCACCAATTTTCAGTAACAAATAAAATAATACCTAAATATATGTTTATATTTTCATATTTATTTAATATAATTTAAATAGTTTAATGTATAAATATATATTTTATATTTATTTAATGTTATTATAAAAATTACTGTGTAAATTATTTAAAAAAAAATTCTATTAAAACTAGTCTTAATTAACTAATTATAAAATGAAAACGTAACCCTAATCAACCAATATTAATCACATTATACCCTCTTTTTCAGTGGCAAATTGGTTAAGCTTTACCATATTCAGTGAAGTTACATGGATCCTGTTGGTCTGTGGGGGAGTTTGTAACATGAATTTTGTTGTTTGTGTTTAGTTGAATTTTGTAATTTGTATATTTTGAGTATTATGTATTCAAAAATATATTTTAAGTAATAAAAATTCATAATCTAGTTCCAAATTGTATTTTAAAAATTTTATTAAAAATATAAAAACACATGATAGTTAGATTGTGCTTTTTCTTATAGGTGTAGTGTAATTATTCGATATTTTTGTCTTTTTTTTCTAGCATATTTTTTTGCTCAATTATACCCAAGATACAACAAGGAATCATTGGAATTGTAACTTTGTGTCACGAAATCTGTGCAATTTTTGTGCCCATGAGTTTTTAGGGTGTTGAATCCATTTATGTATTAAAAAATGCATTTTAAATAACAAAAAATCACAATCTCGATCAAATTTGTATCATCGAATTTCAATGAAAAAACAAAAATGTCTAATACTTTGACTATGCCCTATACGTGTAATCTAACTATTCTATGTTTTCACCATCTTCTAGTCAATTTTGCTCAAGATTTAAGAAGGAATTGTTGGAATTATAAGTTTGAGTTGTATAATCTGCACAACTCAAGTGCCCAATGGGCTTTTTAGTATGATGAATTTATTTACGCATTCAAAAATGCATTTTAAATAACGAAAAATCACAATCACCCAAAATTGTAGTGGAATATATCACAGGGATGCCACAACACTTCATTATTTTAAACTTTATATTTTATTTTATTTTTTAAATAACAACCATGTTAGATGGTGTCTACATAAATGTTGATAAGAATTTGGATAAGAAACTTGTTTTCATAGGACTAGCAAAGTCCTTTCATCCTATAAGACTTATCTTTAGGAACCAAGGAACAATGGACAATATTGTTTTCTACCACTAAGTTCTACACACTCTGTTATAGTGTTTATTAGGATAGTAATATTAACCATTTACATCAAATACTTAGTCTAAGCATGAGTACTAAACATGAAAAATACTTCTGGGTCACAAATGATGTTAGGTAGAAAGTGTCTAAAGCTATCATAATATGGAAGCATATAAGCTATTATTCTATTTATCAAAGCTAGTGCTACGATCTTGATACATTGGTCGCATGATAGACTTTGATTTTTGAGTAAATCGATTAACCTATATCAGTTGGTCACATTAAACCAAGGAAACCAAAAAGGTCTCAATAGAAAAGCATGACTAAAAGGCAACTATTATCATCAAAAATAAGTCAATTAGTGGAAGAAACGTTTTGATAATAAAGGAGAAGAAAAACAATTTATTAAATTAAGTGAAGAAGCTAATTAGATAATATGTGAGGAGTGAAGTGCACAACACAAATGAAAGAGTGTGCATGTAGATATATATAGAGATGGTGTCTTTGTGAAATATAGTATAATTGATAACAATATATACTGAAAATTTAAAAACTTAAATGTGCTAACAAAACGTAAGTGTAAGTTATATGTGGACTATAAATTAGAGAATACAAACTTGAATACTATAAATTACTCAAAATCTAGGTAGAAAGAGCATTTGAGCTCTTATATCATTGATTTAGGATAAGGATAGGAAAGGGACCTTGGTAGTTCACCATCCTTCAATTCCTGAGAAAATTGTTTAAACTATACAACTTGGTCACTCTAAATCAACAAAGCCAAAAAAGCCACATTGGAAGTCAATGACTAAAAGATGATTATCAAAAACAACTTATGAAAGGAAATAATGTTTCAACAATGAAAGTGATTTGTTCAATGAAGAGGGAAGGTATTTATATAACTATATATGAGAAGTAAAGTAAATGGGAAACTTCAAAGGGGGTGCATGTAGATATGTACATAACTATGCATTTACAAAATATAGTAAGGAGTGATGAGAACGAAAAATAAGAACTAAAAAGATCTAAATATGTTAATAACATATATCTCACTAATACGTGTGGCTTAGAAAGTGAACCATAGACAAGGGAATGAAAACCAAAATATTATAGAATTATAAATTGATATATTATTATTGGTATAGAATTCAATTATTTATAAAATACATGCAGGAAGTTAAATAATAGATATCCTCATTATTTTCCATGAAGAAATACTTCATTAAAAACTAATATGTAATGCAAACTTGAAGGCGATGGTAAAATTGCAAATAAAAATTTTATGTATTGTAGGCAATGGATCACTTTGCAAAACACATAAAATTATGGTTTTTTAAACTTAGTTAACAATATAAAACAGAGACAATAGACCATATCATAAATACATAACAACAAAAATGATAAAGGAGTTTACCCCTCCCTTGGGCTACATCTCCTGGTCCAGCTTCCACTGTTGGGCGTCTTTCATAAGTGGTCAAATTTTTGTTTAAATTTATTTACAATGCTCAAAATGTAAAAATTATGTCTCAAATGGCTTTAGAACTGTCAAAGACCCTCATATGGGATATTTTTGCACCTCATTTGGCCAAGAACTGAGAAAGTTATGCTTCTTCCAAGTTTTTCAAATTTCCAAAGCTAACCATTCTACAATTCACCCCAACCCTGACTTGAGCACCCCAAACCCGAAACCGGTGCACATTTTTAGCTTACAATCATGCCCGATAGTGCAAATTGTCGAATGCATTAAATGTCGAATAACCCCCATTTTTCGAAAATTAGGGTCGTATGGGGCACGTGGGCTAACCGCCCACCCCCTTCAGTCGGCCCCCAACAAAACTAGCACCTAGGCATATTTCTTTCCATAAAATAGGGACTAGGGCCAAAAAATGTGCACAGAACCCAAATTCCACACTAAGTGCTTGTGGTGGTGGCGTGAGGTTCTATGGAACCATGGGACTGAGGTTGGTCCCTAAACTACATGCCTGATGCAACAACCGCCCAAAGATTGTGCATGTGGTTGTGTTGCATATTAAAACCATGTGTTGGGGCCTTACCTTAGCACCCTTAGCTTGAGGACCTTTCTCCGCTCTGCCATGGGTTACATGTTGTGGATGAGACCATGGGCTAGGTCGGTATAACGCTGCCCTTCTATGCCTGTTAGTGTCAGGGTTTGATTTGTGGTCTTGTGGCATACTGTTGTGGGCGATGAATATGGCTTGGGGTTGGTGCTAAGCCCTGAGCCCTTGGATCCCTCCACCACAATTTTGTGCTGTGTAGTGTGGTCTAGGGCTAGGGCTTTGCCCTAGCCCCTTCCCTCATATGTGCACAACATCAAACTTATATATGGTTTTTGAACCATCGTTAACAAGGAACAATTTGTGCTACAGTGGTAAGTCTCTTTGCTACTTGGTGGGATGTCTCGTGTTTGACTCTCCTAGAGGCCTGTTCGTCCATAAACAAATTTTAAAATGCAACCAGGAGGACATGTGGCATCCATTCATTGACCCACGTGGCTTCCAACCATTGGAGCCCAAAAATCACAGTCAACCATATAAAAATAATAAAATAATTCAAATCAATAAGATTCAAATGTTCTTTTTTTTACCAAATGAAGAGTGGCCAAGTGGCAACCTGCCATTGGCCCAGAAACGTACATTCAGCCCATCACCTACAAATTTTTACCTTTTTGGGAATTTGATCAGAAAGTGATATCAGGAGCATACAATACCAGTTTTGAACTATTCAAGTTGTGTTGGATTCAAGTCGTCAAGATCTATGTATTGGTATAAGTTTTGAGCACTTTTGGACACTTTAAATTTTGATCACTTTACTGATCCCCTGGATCACTCCTCCCAACTCAAAGCTTTTGGACCTCCAAAAAACTATTTTTAGCCAAAAAACAGATGAGGGTATAGTTCCCTCACCCTTGCCTTTTCAATCCATTTGGTTTTTCCTCGTTTTGTATCTTTGAACCACATATGAAGGGATTTCTCGTTCCTTCTTCTTGAAGTTCATATTTCTTTGTCAAGGATAAGATCTTTGTGTGTAGTTTTCTTCCACATTTCTCGCATCCATAATTGTTTGAATTGATGTTTCGAGCCATCCACCTTGGCTCATCATCAGGATAGATCAGTAATTGTGTAAGACAGATCTCATTGGAATGAATAAATAGAGTTAAGAGATGTAAAGGGAATGGAAGTTGACCCTGTCATAATTGTTTTATCATACTTGGATTGAATTTAATTATATAATAATAAAAATAGAATGATTTAAATTGAAATATTTAATTATATAATAAGAATTTTAATTATTTT